>JAJJMA010097087.1:0-12631 GCA_023529015.1 Papaver nudicaule
TACAGCTATGAGATGACTCCATTTTTGTTTGCTCAATCCATTCAGAATGAAGCAAATTGATTTCCTAAATGTACCCGTTTGAATAAGGACCTCCTCTTACAGCCTGTTTGGATATAAAAATACTTCTGATTTCTATTTCTCCAGAAGGAGAAGTCAAAATCCAGAAGACAGAAGTAAAAATGTTTTGTTTCAGAAAAAAGTTAACTCTTATACTTCTAGAAGTTATTCTGAAATTGTTTAGCCAAACTAATTTTTTATTTTTTTCGCTTTTAAAGGTTAAAAAGCTACTTATAAATGACTATCCAAACAAGGTATGAGTTCAGAAATCACGATAGCCGTTATATTTGAATAGGAAAAATACTTAAATGAATCCCTGTCAACTTGAATGCTATGGACCACGGCTTGGGCGATCAAGGACCGAAATGTCTACTTTAGAAATTTGGGTTTTGCACTGTTTGTTCGTCCAGATAAAACTCAAAATTGCTAAATCAAGCAGCAGTTAAGAATGGAAAAAATGTAATCTGATAGGCATGCATTTGTTCGCCACTAATGGTGTGGCGTGCCCTGGATGATAATCCCATAATAATGTTCCTTTTGATCGAACTACAACAGATTATCCACCACCGGTATCCGGGTAACTTAAGGTGTACTTATGTCCCCGTTCCCATATAAATACAGGATAAGGTAAAGTACACTGTTTTTAACTCCTAAACCTGTGTTGGTGCTCAAGAGACCAGTGGAATCATGCACATCAGCCTTACGTACTTATCTTCTTAATTACATTACTTAATAAACTTCTTAACTTAACCATGAAACTAACTTCTAGTACTATATACATTATCATGAACCAACAATGACTGGTTCATGAACTTTGATTTCAATGCCCATACAATAAAACAATGAATTCATTTCGATATCCTTCCCAAACCCTGCATACACTATTAATTTCCCTAGAGAATTCTCTGAGGCTGAGCTATCAAAATATTAACGCAAAGGATGCGTACAATACATGATGCAATGCACCATGCTTGCAACATACTGTTTTCGATCCGATATATCCATATCCATGATCCATCCACAACGGTCATGTCATGAACACGTGAAATCTTTAAGTAACCATGACGTATCGAACCCACTCTCATTATGGGTAACAAAAACCCTTCACACACGTATAATATACAGTACTACGTCCTAACTTTGTGTGACCAAACTCCCAAAGTTTTGGCAATCCACATTGTCGTTATATGTTGTTCCTTGCGTCATCACGGCAGATTTTTTTGAATCACGGCAGATTTCAAAAAAAATTCAAAACTCGATCACCCGGGTGTAATGAGGCTATCCCTTATCTCAGTGTCTAAAATACCCCCACACATATTAAGCTACCGATTAACTAAAAATAAGTTACCGATTAAGCTAACCTAATTACTAATTTAGCTACTTAGCCACCGATTACTTTAGTTCTTTTCAAAAAAAAATTTCATTTGAGAGGGAGTTAGAAGAAGAAGAAGAAAAAGAAGAAGTTTTTTTTTAGAAGTTGAGATGGTTGTTTTGAGTGAGATTGAGCGGGGTGAATCTTCTTCTCTTGAAGATGATAATGCTACGAATTCCTCTTACGTTAAAGAAGCAATGGATTGTTGGAACTCTACCATTCTAGAGAAAAGCCATGAACAAGAGTGTTTGGAAAAAAATCAAGAATCAAAGAAGGGAAAGGAAGTGAACTCGACTCCAAATGATCAGGTAGTTCTCTAATTTGAAACCCATTAGCTTGTAATGGTTGATTGACGTATGAAAAATCAAAGTTTGCATGCCTTGAATGTTGCAGTTAGAATATTCGGTAGATCCAGACCATTAATGGAGCCACCGAATATCCCAACCACCATCCGTACATGCACAATAAAGTAACCATTCGGTAGCTCGAAATCACTTATAAGCTACCGAATATATACTCGGTAGACTTCTAAGCTACCGAATGTATACTCGGTGGCTCAAATGGTTACCGATTCATATTTGTTTTTGGTACAGAATATTGGCCAAACCTCATCTATATTCGGTGGCTTAATTAGCTACCGAGTAATTCTTTCCAGTACTACTCGGCAGCTTGTCTTTTTCATCGAGCTACCGATTGTTGTTAGTTTTCCAATTTAGTTGACTAATGTTTTCAATCTTCTTTGTAGGTAGCCAAGACTAGTACGAGCTACCGAACATGGATAAATTTGGGTACACAAATGTTGAGCTTTTCCATTCGGTAGCTAATTGAGCTACCGAATATAACCTAAAATTTACACAGAAAACTGACTACAATTGAACATTATTCGGTAGCTCAATCAACTACCGAATATAATTATTCGGTAACTTAGCTTTAACTTCGTCGTGTAGTTGAGCTACCGAATGTATCTGTCTTGCCCATGGGAATGCCTCATCCTTGCTCATCACAGTAGTTCCTTTGGTACATGGAAGAACCTCATTCAAGATTTCAAAAATATATACCGTTCAACGTTTGAAATTTAAATTTAACATCAGATCATTCACAACCCACCACCACCATTTTAGACGCTGTACTACAAACGACCTCCAAGGTGGAACACAAGGATGAATTGTACAAATCAACACTGAACAGCCACTCTCATTAGACAAAATGTGATATATGAATACCACCAGGGACAACACTGAGAGCTCAATTTTGGGGGACCAGGTACCTGATGCTTTAGAACGGTCAAGGAACCTAGCATTAACGTATATACTTTCTAGTTTATTTGGAAACACACCTGACCAAACTGCAATTCCAATAAAAACGAAATAAACGAGTCAGATGTGCTCCAGTTGTGCTAATAATGAATACTTCTTGCTGGGACGATAGTATGTACTGGACATGGTCCCTACATGGCGAGGTGCAAGTCTACCCATACAAATGTACATAGCCATCAGTTCTTCTTTACCGTCAGCAACTGCCTCTACAACTCTAACACCAGCATCTGCAACGTCTAAACCAACACATATTCAGTCCTTAATCCAACACAAACTATAATGCATTGCAGTACCTAAAGTTTGGAAAAAATCAGTACAGTTATTAAGCTAAAAGAGAAGTTCTGCGCGCATTTACATTATAATTTTCATATTACAAGTCTACAACATCAATTTATCAATGCAATTTGTTTTATGATGAACCCAAAGTTAGACAAGGCAACAAAATATACAAAGTGTAGGACTTCAAGCGCTAAGAAAGTGTACAAGGCAACATCAACCATAAAAATCAACCATGTGACTGAACAGGGACATAATCAACCAAGGAATAGATCACAGACCTAAAATACAGACCTATCTGTCACACAGATAGTATTTGTCTGCAAAAGGAAGTGATATTAGAGCAAAGGAAAAAACATTAACTAACTGTACATAAAAATGCAAAGAAGAGTTTGTGGCTTCCGATGGAATTAACAAAAGTAACATGTCACGGGGAGTATGAATCACTCACCATCCAGAGAAGAGTTTGTGGCTTCCGATGACATAAAAATGCAAAATCTTCATCGGATCCCGCATCTGTTGAACTACTCGCATCCTCATCTCTTCTTATCCATGATCCATCCACAAAGCCACTATACCAGCACATAAACAAACACAGCCCTTGGTAGTAAATCATTAGTGAAAACCAACACCACAAACTCAGACTGTGTCAAAGCCCAGACAGTATTTCCATCAGTTGCAGATACTCCAGCAATAACCATTAACATTGCACCAAAAAAGTACGAGTATGCGGTCACCGACAGGCTGGAAGGATACTTAAGTAGCAGTGGAGCCTAGAATTTATAAGCAACACGCATCACAATTAAAATCACTCATATTTCACAAGTCAGGCATTACCATTTTCAATCAGTATTAGGAAACATCTAAATACCTGTAAGGATAGATAAGCGGCCATGCAAAAGCAGTTATCAATTAAGCAGAACATCCCAATATGAAACTTGGTAAGGCCAATACCCAACAAACCAGAAATGAACCACCCAGCAGGTTCTGGTTGCTCCCGGGCAATTGTTGCTGCTTCGTGCAACAACTCAATGACATCGTTTCCAAATATAGCTGGACCCTTGAACAAAACCATTAGCATAGCTCCAGAAACACATACTAACGTGCCCCCACCTTCAGTTGACCTTCAATTCTCTGCAAATTCACTTTAGAAGAACTAAGATTCCCTGAATTAGATGGGAACTCAAAAGAAGAAGATGAGAAAAGGGGTGTTCATGTTGTATGAGAGTCAAAGAAGAGCCTGCATGTTTCACAAAAATCAATCTTGCCCAATTAAGAAACCAAATAAAAAATAACCAACAGAAGTAAGAATCCCTTTTAAGAAACCTAGCCTACCTTTTGCTTAAATCAAACTATTAGCTCAAAATGTAGCAAGCAGTAGCTACAAAACTAAATCGTCAATTAAGCCGAAATCAGCAACAATCACGGCCTATTAATCAATCAGACAAAACCCAAAATTCAAAATCACAAATAATCAAAACCAAATCAATTTAATCACAAATAACAAATAAAGGAGGAATCCTTCTAAAAAAAACCTAAAATTAAAATTTCAATCCTACAAGAAAACCCTAAATCGCTCTCAATTCCAACACCCCTAGACCCAAATTTCACCATCGGAATCAGACCAAAATTCAGCTGAACCCACAATTTTGTCTTCTTCAAATCAAAACAGTGATCGAGTCTTCAAATCAAAACAGTGGTTGTCGATCTAGCTTGGTGGTGGTGTTCTTTGTGTTGGGTTTTCTGATTATGGATAAGAAGAAGGGGGGAGAAGCGGAGAAGAATGAGAAGTAGACTAGGTTAAAACATTAATTGGGAGGGTAGTACAGACATTTTACTCGGTTGGGAAAGGGTACAACAGGTTTTTCGCCCACCCATTTAGCCACCCCTTAACGCGTCAAGCTGGATGGGCAAATAACCCAAATCTGCCGTGATTCAAAACAATCTGCCGTGATGACGCAAGGTATATGTTCCATTCATTGTATTCAGATAAACTTGATGGATTGAGAATGTCAGTTTCATCACCAGTACCCCGTACCTTCTTTCATGATTTTAGGGACAGGCATTATGGGTAGGCATACGAGTTGTTGCTGTTTTATTGGGTACACTGGAAAGTGTTTTGTTCATCATGAGAAAATGCCAATATGGTCAACATATGGGATAAGAATGGTGTCTCTGGAGATGAAGGATCCTACCATTCTGGTACTTTTTTGCCCGAACGAAATTGCCTAATTTTCATGTGGGTAAAAAACCTCCACAAGTGTGCAATTTCGTATGTTGTGATATTAGGCGTGTTGTGATTTACTGACCGACCCTACAGCCCACCATTTAGCCATCAACAGATCCAATGGTGTGATTTTTCTCATTAACCCGCTACTAGTCCCAATATTTCAATAAGAGAGTCTCTTAGTCCTTCCGATGGAATGGATGGCTAAATGGGCTAAAGTGTCGATCAGTCTATCATTTCTGCAACCGAACTCATCAGATGAGCAGTTCATTTGAGCACCTTAGCAGTTAGCAGTAGCGCCATTCCCATTTCCTTGGACTTATCATATGACCACCACCAGGTAGTTTGTATGGGTATGCCAGCATTCATTCATCTGCAATCTGCACAAAGATAAGGAATATACTACTAATATACTAGTATTGGATTCTCTTCACCAATTGAATAAGGCTCCTAAATCTTATAAGTGTTTCAGAGTTCAGAATTTGCGTGCAGAGAAATATTTAATCCTAGATAACACCTTACATTATTGGTATATCGCATTTACCCTGCCTGTCCTGACGTAAGGGTAAGTTCCTGCTACGAAGTAACCAACCAATCTCGATTTACTAATCTCTATACTCCTCCATTAATGTAATGTAGACTACTTATTTACAGTAGTGCAATGTACAACTGTATATAGAGTTGCAGGCAGCAGTAGCTTAAGTATCCGATGTTATTTTCGCACATCATTCATGACCAAACTGAATTTTTTCACCAAATCTCTGTACAACCGCAGTAAATTAACAATAGCATTAACTTAACCCCTCATTATTAAACTAAGTACTTAAAAGCTTGATAGAGATATTTGAATACTCTCTTAATCCCCGTGATCCCTCATCTTTCTAGTATAGTACTCTAATCTTTACTTCTTAATTCCATAAAGCCAGCCAGGATACAACCAAAACATCCATATCCGTTTTAAACTTTGCTTACTTCATCTCCTTTCTCTATTTAAACTCACATTCTCCTCCACCAAAACCCACACCATCTTAAAACCCTTTCCTGCCTACAAAGCAAAACTCTTCTCTTGTGTTCTTACATTTTAGCAAACATGGGCTGCTCTAAGATTCTTAGTCTTCTTGCATCTTTTCTTGTTCTTTTGAGCTGTTGCAATTCATGTTTAGGCAGTGCAAGAAAACTCACTTCTCTTTACAAACCACCACAAATGGTACTGAAATACCACAATGGCAAACTTCTTGAAGGAAACCTTCCTGTGTCAATTCTATGGTATGGTAAATTCACACCTGCACAGAAATCCATTGTTTCTGATTTCTTTCTGTCTTTGAACCCATCATCAAAAAGCTTACACTCCTTGAAAAAAACTACACCTTCTGTTTCTCAGTGGTGGGGAAATGTTCAAACCTACATGAAAAATGCACAAAAGAAACAAACTCATGTCATATTATCCAAACAAACCACTGATGAGAATTACTCTATGGGGAAAACCGTCACAAGAGCACAAATCTCCGAGTTGAGTCAGAGAGTTAACTCAAAAACAGGTACGATCACACTGGTTTTGACAGACAAAGACGTTACGGTTGAAGGAATGTGTATGAGTTCATGTGGATTTCATGGTTCTAACAAAATGAAGAACTCAGCTTTCATCTGGGTTGGTAACTCGGTGACTCAGTGTCCTGGTCAATGTGCATGGCCGTTTCACCAACCGATTTATGGACCACAAGATAAACCACTCGGTGCCCCAAATGGTGACGTTGGTCTGGATGGCATGATCATAAATATTGCTACTCTATTATCAGGAACCGTCACAAATCCCTTCGGCAACGGTTATTTTCAGGGTACGGCAGACGCGCCACTTGAGGTCTCATCAGCGTGTCCTGGTGTTTATGGGAAAGGGGCGTATCCTGGGTACGCCGGAAATCTGTTGAAGGACACGGCGACCGGTGGAAGCTATAATGCACATGGTGTGAACGGCCGGAAGTATTTGTTACCTGCTTTGTTTAATCCTTCTACCTCGGAGTGCTCTACTCTGGTGTGAGATAATATAGTAAGTAGCATGTAATAGGAGTTTAGTAGCCATTGATATGTGACACGTGTACCCGTGATGTAGTTTTATGAAGCTACATGTTTATACAGATAAATGAAACTAGATTTGTGCCCGTGCTACGCATCGGGTTTTTTTCCCTTTGTTTGCTTATTAGCATCCTTTGTTTGTTTGTTAATTGACGACCATGCTGATTTTCTTGGATAATATCTAAGGCATTTTTAACAAAAATTTAGTGAAGGGATTATACCATTGAGCTTTCCACCAAGTCATTCATTTCAAAATGTTCAGAGTGTTTCTTACCTCTTCATCGGTAGGAATTAAGTCAAAGCTGATCAACATTCTCTCAAAATTGATATCCTTAGCATTCCACACAAATAAGCACATCCTGGAATCTTGGTAGCCACCCACCAGCATATACTCTAGTTCTTCCGGCCCCGTGGCAATACCAATATGTTACACTCCAATGCCTGTCACTCCCGTAACCAAGCCACTATCATATATAGACTCGAGTACCTCCTATTCTCGTGGCAATACACCGTCATACACTCTAATGCCTCTTGCTCTGTAACCACAACACCATCATGTACTCATTTATCTCTTGTACCTCCGACCACATTGTATATTGTTGTCCCTCCAGCTCATGGTAAGTTAACTTGAAAATAAACAACTAATATGTAGATATCTGATTGAGAAAATATACTCTTCAACAACTGCTACATGCAGGCAATTGCACAATTCTATGAACCTACCATGCTACACTGTTGGGTTCTTATCCATTACGTATCAATTTTTCCATCTGTTTCTAGTATCTTGTAATCTTAGTTTTTTTGTTCTTCTTCTCATTGTATATATTGTAACTTTTTCTTTTTGACAAATATGGTAATAGTATTACAGATACATACTTAAATTTTTTTCATTGAGTTGGGCAGCGTATGGTAAAATTCCACGATGAACATGAAAGACTAATAATTGATGTGCAGGGGCAAACAACTGATTTAGTTAAATCCGCAATGCAAGCTTGACTATGTATTTCTCTGTTTCTAGTTAAATAAAGCCCCGAACCTTCAAAACAACAAAAATGATTTAGTTGAATTCCATGCACCATAGGGTAATAATACTCCGATAAACACATACAAATATTTCGGCGTGTAGGGGAAAACAACTGGTTTAAGAAAATCAGTTAAACACACCAAACATAAACTTGAAAGACTAATTTAAAAGGGAAAAAAAAGAAGACATAACTCGGGATAATAGCTCTAACACAGAAAAATTCCAAGAGTTTCCTCATTGCTAACAAAATCCTGGGGGGAGGGGGGGGACTGTAGTATTATCATAAGCTGCCACTAAAGAAATAACATCAAGAACATGACGGCTGGTGTCGAGCATATCTTGGAAATCAAATGGTTCTGTAATAAAAAAAAATCTTCTTTAAAAGGCCAATACCTTCCAATTCCAATGCGTATTTGTTCGCAGCTTCTTCTAGAGAAAACTTAGCATCTTCAGCTGTAAGAAAGGTACCCAACCATACCCGCATCCCTCAAATAGGATCTCTGATCTCAGCAGCCCAACCACGCTCTCGGAATTTCCTTATCTCATTAATTCTGGGATTAGGAAATATATATTTTGAATTAACAAATGCATTTATATCTAATTATCAAATGTACATTAACAAATATATATGTACTGAAATAATGAAGAGGCCTTCTACCTTATTAATTAGGTAACTCTTAAACCCACCACATGAAACAACAATTACTGGCTAATATTCCTTTGGTATACGAATTTACACAGGAGGCGAAAGAAACAATAGCAGTAAGTAGCATAGGAACAACCTGATTGATAATGTCCGCCAGGTCTTTATAAGTGCAGCTTTCAGTTTCTGAGATTCATAACTCTCCCTCATTGCTACTACTAAGGATGGAATCCAGCTACTTGGATGACTTCTGCTTGAGCCATACCCAAGCGTCGAAGTTTCCACCAAGGGTATGTGAACCATTTCTATTGGAGAACTAACAACGACAACTGATCCAGATGACATCGTAAAGAAATCAACCAAAGACTTTAGTGAAGAGAGACATTAAAGAATCATAAATGTCTAAAATACATACCTGGATTATAACCAAATGTGGGTGGATCAATTTTAATCACCCCAATGAAATGAGTACATCTATTGAAACTGGTTACCAACGGATGATAGATGGAGTATTTGTGCTCCCTGCGACATATTTGTTCACGCACAGAGAAATCAATTATACCACGTTTAAAATCTAATAATCCTAGAAAGCTAAATCTTGCATGTGTCTACACCCACTAAAATTTATCTAAATCATGATACTATGCAACGTTGAAACTGCAGTGTAAATCAGGTTACTATACATATGTTACAACCACGGAAACACTAATAAAACCTTATAGCATAGAAGGACAGTTTCCTTTTGATTGCCTTACCAAGTATGGATATTCTTAAACCATAAACTGTAATAAATTGATTAGCAATATCACAAAGCATCTCATACTCTTATATACAGTACCATCATACGAATTAGCAAGCAAAGTTCTTCGTACCAATATCAATTGGATATACCAAAAACTGAATGAAAAACTCAAATTAAGAAGCATAAAAAGTACCATCATAGGGATTAGCAAGCAAAGTTCTTCGTACCAATATCAATTTGATGTACACCAAAAACTGAATGAAAAACTTGAAAAACTCAAATTAAGAAGCATAAAAAGATTACCTGGCGTATTGGTTCTCCTCCAAAGCTTGCTTTCAAGGAAGCTACACTTGAATATCAATAACCTTAGTGACTGCATAGCACCAACTGCCAAGTCCGCCCCTGATCATATCAGGCTGCATATAGACATGACACATAATACTGTAAAGAGCAAATATGTGTAATCATCAGTAATTTAGTTTAGAGTGTTGTTCGTTGGGGTTAACAGTCCATGTTATTTATACCTTAGTGTTTAATCATTAATAATTTAATTTTAGACCCCCAAAAATCCTCATCCAAACTCTCTATCAGACGTTACTTTTACCTTCTAAATTTTGCTTTGCTAAGAACACCACTATCGCACAACGTCGACGATCCTTCTAAATTTTGCTTTGCTAAGAACACAACTATCGCATGACCAATTAATAAATTTCAACATATGAGAATCAAAACAAAATCAAACAAATGAGAGTAGCCAATAAAGGAGCGATGTTAGGTTTAGGGTTCTTTTTGAAACGGAAGTTAAGCGAAACCGAGAGATGAGATGAGGGCGCAAATCGGTGAGGTAGAAAAAGAGGTTTGATATCAACAGACGATATTAATCATGCCCTTTTTCCGGACATGGAATGGTTGATGCCTGGGAATAACCAAACCAAAAAAATTAATCACAAAACACAAAATCAGGTAAATAAAAACAAAATAATGAAAGACAAACTCACCATCATTAGTGTTGCTGATTCGAAGCAATCAGAAGAATCGCGAGATAAAAACCTAGCTTAAGTCTCTGGAAGGGGAGAGAATTCAGAAAATTCTAATTTACAGTGAAAAGACAAAAATAGACCATGAGAGGTGAGCGAAAAGACCAAACAGGGGGGTCGGGTTTAATGTGGGTAAACTATTTTTTTTAATGGAGTTAGTTCAAGACACACTTGGCAAATATTAATTGGTCCAAATTTAAATTAGGTAAAGTGGGTGTACATCACTAACATGAGTGATATTTTTAAAAAGTGTAAACATGGTGTAAGTGTTTTCCAACCAATCATAAACGGCCAAGTGTCCCTCTTAGAATGCATGCACCATAGAACCTTCTCTCGGCCAATAGGAAGTCGTGGTATTGTCACCGTGCAACGTGGGAGCTTTTATCACTTAGGCTTTTAAATCTTTAGATTCTTATAATCATCTTTGTTGTTTAAATCCTTACCGGACCAGTAGTGATTGTTGTCATCGATAAGTGTCGCCTGAGTGTCTAAAAGTAAGTTGCCGGCGTAGAAACCGAATAGCTCAGGCAGCTGGCTCTAGTCCTGGTGGGCCTGCACAATCAAAAAAAATTAGTATCTCAATTGTGGCCCATTAAGATATGAAATCTTGAATACACTTGTGTGTTCACTGTTCAGTGATGTCAGAAGCAGCTTTATGAAATTAGGTTCATTGTTTTAATCCACCATGAAAAATACCTTCAATTGTTCTTGTGCTACTAATAATCGGCCACGGCAAACATAACATAAAACAAAGACAGTTGGACTTTTCTGGACACGATAAATAATTTAGTCTGAAACTTTACACATCCATGGCACTGGAAAAACTTCTTAATGAAGTTCCCAAGCAAGCCTGTAAGCTTAGCAGTGTCATGGGAACCATTCACAAGAGCAACTCCAGATTTCTTATCATATTCAGATTGTGTTCTGAGCTTAATACCAAAATATTCAGTGGGGTATGACGCAGGCCTGCCCAATGCAACTGCTATGCCAACCATGTTTATCGCCTTAGTCTGCTTGATGCCCTTTCCAAAATTTAAAATCTTTGTTACCATCTTTGGCATTTTATCGTAGTAAAAGGCATCATCGCTATTACTAGCTACTATGTTCTGCAACGCCATCCTCATTTAAAGACTAGGTTTAGGTCGTTCGTAGAGGGAGATCGAGATAGATTTGTGAGAAAAATCCTTTTGGCTGAATGGAAACAACTCTGCAATGAATTTTAAGAGCCCACCTTATTTCAAAAGAAAACTGGAGGCCCAATAACTGTAGCCCATCTAAAGTTAAGCTACAAGAGGAAGTTCCCTCCTCCTAATTTCATCAATGAGTTTCATCACATAATAGTTTTACCATTGTTCCAGTGACATCAGCAATCAGTGCAAACCTATTTGTGTATAATAGGGAGGTCATTTCAAGTGCTTCACAAAAGTTGAAATATCGAAAGACATTCGGCGTATAAGTTTACACATGTTTTGAGCTTAATGTTGAGCTGAAAATCAAAAAAATCTCATCTTTTAGATTGATAAAACCAATGATAAGGGTATTAAACATGTTTTTGAGGATCTTAGTAGGTTCATAGGATGAAGAATCTCCCCCCTCTTTAAGGCAAATAGCCCAACCATCAAAACTCACCCGTCGTAGCCGTAGGATCTTCCAAAATTTAAATCCAGCCGTTAGATTTTGTGGACCTCCGACAAAAAATGGTGTTACACACACTAATATGGTGTGTGCACATTTGATTTCAGCCGTTGGATTAACAAAATCATAGAAGTTAGCCGTTAGATTGAATAAGGATGCCAGACTAATTATTAAATGACAAAAGGACTTCGGTGCAAATAGTTAATACTCCCTCCGTCCCAAAAAAATAGGC
>JAJJMA010097101.1:0-10496 GCA_023529015.1 Papaver nudicaule
AAAATACCTATCCGATATAAAAGCATCCTAGATGAGCTGCTGTATAAAAAGAATACAGCTGAGATGTTCTGGATCAGCGAGTAACAAGAGGGGCGATATATGACTTTGGGTTGAATAATATGGCTTGGCGAGTGATTACGACGAGTAAGGGATCCACGAGTAGAGACATGTCGCCAATTGTTAGGTGATAGTTAGGTGATATTTAGGTGAGCATTTAAGAGAAGTCAGAACGGATATATTGTCAGGTTGACTGGTTGACTCAGTGGAGGGTGCGTCATCAACCTTATCCCCAAGAAGATTCCCTCGTCTATGCTTGTGAAGTAAGGAGTGAGCTCGCCGGTGTATGTGTGTCGGCGAGTCATGACAAATAGTGTCAGTCCAATTTTGTTTGTATTAGCTGTTTACCACCAGGTAGAAGGTCTACAAATAGTGAACTAACCTACTGAGAAAGGGGTTGGACACGTTTGGGATTGGTCTGGAGAGAGGAAAAGTATCCTACTTGCTCTCTACAGCCCAAGACTAAATCTAGGGTTCTTGTTTGAGAGATTAAGCTGAGAAGATTAGCAAGGTAAAGAGAGAATTGTAATTATGCTTATACTAGTGATATCCTTGGATGTTGTCCTCATTTAAAGGGGATGAACCAAGTAAAACCATCTTGTCAAGTATCTCTAACTCTATCTCTATCATATTCCTTATGATGGGTGTGTTGATATATGCTTTGAAAATGATTGTATGCATGTTGGTGTATCTTATTTGGGTGTACTGTGTAAGATCTAACCATTGGGGTTTTACACAGTTACAAAGGGTGGGAAGAAGAAGAGGAAGAAAAAAAGAGTGATTAATAGGTAAATAAAGAACATAGAAAGAGTCGTTTAAATCCATGTGTATTGTCTGTTTTCTTTTGTTTTTGCTTAGGTCCGTGTTATTTCTTCCTAGTCTAGTTATAGGTTTCTTGGATTTCTATAGTTCATCGATTTTTCTGTACCTTGTTGCCTTCGTTTCTTTGCTGTTCTGTTTTGGGCACCGCTCCAAAACCTAGATCTGTTGTATTAGGTGTCCTTTTCATGGGGTTTGTTTCTAAGTCCATCAGTGAATTGCTAGTTGTGCTTGACGATTTTGGATCTTCACTCTTGATCGATTTGGAGTCTAATACTCATAATTATTCTTGTTCTCCAAATCGTTATTCCGTGACTATAAGGCCTATTGACTTACGAGTTTCTCATCTGCTCTTCCACCTCTCCGTTATTTTTCTCTGTTTAGATTCAGATCTACTAATGGCGAGGATTTAGGAGTCTGTTTTACAGCCTATGTCTTTCACGTTTATTCAGGCTATATCCTTGGATCGAGTGTTTTTTAATGAAATCTTGCTATTGTGTCAAACAATTTCATCTACCGATCCATTGATTTCTGGGTTTTCTATTCAAATTTTAGGGTTCTCTTTATCTGTTAACCATAATCCCTGGGACTACCTTCTCTCTTTGTCTCATACTGAGCCAACCCGTACAACTCGCATAACCCAAATACCAACCTATTTTGCAAGTCCAGCTGGTCACGTTATTATTTTTGGTCTCACTCTCTCTTGGACTTTGTTGCCAGGCGAACCTGTTATTTTTTCGCACGAGTCATTTATCACCCCCAACTGATCTTAGGTGATGGAAGTGAGACAATATGGGACTTAAAACAACCTGATATTTTTCACCCCTTATTAACAGTGTGTTATACACTTTGTTTTAGGACCACACAGTTCATCTTTGCAATAACTCAATATATGGTTTTTGTTCTGTTGCTCGCCATTTAGTTTGGCTGAGTCGTGCCCTTTATCATTTGCTAGATATTCATCTTCGGAAACAGATAGCGTTGCCGATCCATATGCATAATAACCACCTTTCGGATTGGCAATTTCAGATGGCAATCTTGTTCAGAATACTAACTTGTGGGAATCTACTTCTTGTTTTCTTGGTAGTACTTCTTATGAATATAGTTGTGTTAGGATGTTGTTGCTTTTGGTGTATGGTTGATGCCTGCTTAGTACATTTTGTTCGGCTAGCTCTTAATCTTTACCTAAGTCTACAATGGAGGTGGCAAAATTGTTTGATGGAGTTCAAGCTTTCTCCGTATGGTGATGGTTTTTCAAGTGTTTTGGTTTTTTCTTTGTTTTACAAAGGAGAGCACAGACTGCACTTTTGGTTATGTGGAGATGGGGTTTTCTTCGGACCATTCTTGTGGATGGTCATCTGGCATTTTCTCATTGACAATCTTGCCATTGTTGAAGATTGCAGTACAACGTTGGTGGTGGTTTCTCGTTACTTGGCTTGGCTCGTTGAAGGCTTTCTGCTGTATTTTTTTTTTTGGACTTTACCTTTGGCACCAGTTACAACTTGGGGTATTTTGACTTGGGTATCTTGTACTTGCATTATGGATTTGATAATTATGATGTACCTAAGCTGTCTATGTAATACTCCTTTTTATATATAATCAAGCAGGCGTTTTCCCTTTCAAAAAAAAAAATATAATAATAAAGGATATATTGTTTTGGTAATCTCTAACGGTATTCTCACTTCATGGTTATTTGACAGATTGGTGACGGTATCAAGTTTATACAGTATATTCTAGGAATTTGTCACTTTGCTAACGTGATGCATCTTCTTCGAATTCGTTGGGTCTCAAATGTCCGTTAGCTGCCGCTTAATTTTGGGGGTCCCACTTCAGCATTGCGTCATCACCTTTCTGTGCATTAAAGAGACTGTATACCGTTATACACCGACAACTAAGTTAATTCCATGGGTCCCAGCATAAAGCTTTTGGATTTGGTCTCTTTATGCCTTCTTACTGACGACCAAACAAATAACAGATCCGGTGGGATCGGCGATAATAAAACAACCAAACTGAAAATTTGAAAAAGTTTAGAAAGTACTACTCTGACCAAAATCTGATTGTAGGACATGAGTCATAACTCCACTAGTCCTTCCCTATCGGGATGATAATAATAAGATAGAGTCTCACTAATGTGCTAAATTTCTTGGTGTCATTAGGGGCTACCTAAAGAAATTTGGGGCTACCTACCGAGGAGTTGTAATAGGAGCTACCGAATATATTTTGCGCTACCTGGTAGCTTGAAGGGGGAAAAACTGTTTAGTCCAGGAATATCTGATCCACTTCCTATTTAGTCCAGTCCAATATACAGCTTGCCTAACTAGTCCAAAAAATATTTCAATACGCGGAAAGTCAAATTTACCCTTCGATGAAACCACCCAAAATTCGTCCGCCCAGACCAAAACAGCTAAAAATCCAACTTCATTCCCAGTAATGAAAAAAAATGCAACTTCATTCCCAGTAATGAAAAACAATTATAGACTAAAAAATGAAAAATTATATTCATAAAAGTCACTAAGACAGCTAAAAATCCAACTTCATTCCCAGTAATGAAAAAAAAATCCAACTTCATTCCCAGTAATGAAAAACAATTATAGACTAAAAAATCCTCAAGTAAGAAGTACTGTGAAAAACAGCACAGAAATGAAAAAACAGTTGAAACTGATAATATCTCCCTATAAACAGAAATGCACACTCTGTTCAATTTAATCAATCACTTCTATATGTGTACATGTAACTTTATTGTGATTTCCCATTTTCTTGCAGCGAGAACACCTCATAGGTCTTCGTTCTTTCTCCCAGGCATTACGCTTGCGCTTTGAATTTGGTCTCCCTGTCTATGGCCTTGGAATAGGTGGCTTGACTTTATCAATAACATCACAGGCTTTTGGTTTCCCCAACATTTGGAAATAGGCTTGATAGGGGAGGCATACCATTACTGATACCAAAATCTCATCATTCCATTGAATACCAGAGCCAAAAGTTTAGGTATCAAAAAGTAGAAACTACCAATTAAAAACAGAACTAAAAAAACAGAACTTCATTCCACCTAATGAAAGTCCCAGTATAGCAATTGATTGATCTAAACTTAACAGAACTAAGATAAACAGAACTTCATTTTAAGTAATGAAAATATGGAAGGACTTCATTCCACCTAATGAAAGTAATGAAGTTAAACATATTAAACAAAAAAAGAGTGAACCTACACTAGTTCATAAAAAAAATAAACTTCATTCCACCGAATTAAAGTCCAGTATAGTAATTGATTGATCTAAACTTAACAAAATAGCACTGAATTAAAACTTCATTTCAAGTAATGAAATTGCATATACCATATTCACTAAGATAAAAATCAAAAAAGTCACTAAGACAGCATCTCCTACACAGTATAGTAGTTCAGATTTAGATAAATTTTGAACTTCATTCAAAGTAATGAAGATAAAAAACATTCTCACAAAAACTTAAAACTGAGCTACATTCTCAGATTTAGATAAATTTTGAACTTCATTCAAAGTAATGAAGATAAAAAATATTCTCACAAAAACATAGATCTGAGCTACATTCTCAGAAACAAAATTCTCTAAACAAAAAAAGACAAAAATTGAACTTCATTCAAAAAGACATAGATCTGAGCTAATTAATCTTAAAAAAAAATCAAGAACTCATAACAGTATTCTCATAACAATTATCTGACCTAATAGATGAATTTAATAACGAATCTTACCGGTATCAGAGAGTCGACGAACAACAAATCAGTGAATGATCTTCAAATCCATTGAAACAAAAAACGCAGAAACAAGAACATAATCAGAAAAACAAGAAAAGAAACCTAAAATCCAGAAACAAAACTAGATCTGACCTAATAGATGAATTTAATAACGAATCTTACCGGTATCATAGAGTCGACGAACAACAAAACAGTGGATCTTCAAATCCATTGAAACAAATCCACAATAATATCAAAATAAGAATAATAATCAACAAAATCTGTAATTAGATTAATCAAACCCTAGAAAAACCTATTTTAATCAGCAAAAAAATCCACAAACGATCGATTTATATCGTGCCTTAGATTACGACTAAAAAAAGACTTCAGCAAATATAATTAAAAAAATCCAAAAAATCCAGGATAAAATACAAGGAAACAGTAACGAAATCAGGCTAAAAGGAGACGAGACTCACCATTTCTTGAGGAGATGATCGAGGATGGAGGAAATTTAGGGCAACGAGAGATAGAGATAATTTTAGGGAGAAAGAGAAAGAGAGAGAGAAAAAATCTGGAAAATGATACGGAAAGGGTTTGGTTCCGGATTCCGGAATAGAGAACGCTGTGAAGTGAAAACATTCAATATCTACTACCGAAAGGGTAGTTTGGGTTTTTCTTACCAAATATTTTTTAGGGTAATGTTCACCCGAGGACTAAAAAATAAAAAAAGGACTAAAAAGAAATATTTAGGACTAAACAGATATTTTTTAGGACTAGATAGTAAACACACTTGGCTTCTAGGACTAATCAGAAATATAAGGTCTAAATCTAGGACTATTTGGTAGTTTCTACTAGCTTGAAAAAGTAGCCCCAATTTTTTTTTGGTAGCCCCTAATGACGCAAGGCTAATTTTTGCCGCTCCTTAATCCTTAGCAAGGGATACGTGGAAACATTTTAATCAACGGAACGGATCCGCATCGGATAACCACAAGAGCTATTTAATGTTTTGTACCTAACAAATATCCAACACATAGTGTTGATACCCAATATTTAAAATATTAAAATTCGGTACCTAGATCTACCGTTGACCGTTTGGTCAACAGTTTGACTTAACAAAAAGCTTTTAATTTTTAATGATCCCGTCCTAGATAAGATTGTACTTGCATCTATCAGAGTCGGCCACACCATTGTTAACTTCGTCGTCGCCTTTATCCACTGTTATTCATGGTTCAAAACTCTAATCCTTCAAGGGAACTAATTTGATCATCTCCATTGCTCTCAAATCTATGTTCATAAATGGGTAAACACAGTCCATGTAATTCTTAATTTCAAAATACTTCTTGTTCTCTTCACCAATTTCCTTCCTCTATAAATAATTTTCTAATAGGTTTGAATTAAAAAAAAAAAAAAACAGATTCGTCTGAGTTTGTCTTTGTTTTTTTGATGAAAGGTAAAGGGTTTTGATCTGTGATTAAGATTTGTTGCTAGGGTGGAAAGAGTGGTTGGATTCTATGATGGTTGTAGAAAAAATGTTTTCATCATCAGAGGTGATGGGTTAGAGATTTTGTAAGTAAACTAGATAACCGTTGCCATGGTGAGAGGCCAACGAAGAAATTGACTTGATCTGAAGCTTCGCGTATATATGGCAAATTCTTTTGTTCTGTTTTTTCCGAGGTAAATTCATAGCAATCCAACATCAACACAAAATTTGGGCATTACAACAATGAAGACAACTTGCACAGTACTCTATACTATTTTAAGTTTTTTTTTTTATAGTAAATGCAACTATATGCTGTTGAGTAAGGAAATGAGGACGTTAACCATTACAATGAGACAATGCTACACAACCTCCATCCGTCCATCACCAATTATTGTCTACTAATCTTCTTGTAGTCTATAGGCTCTATCACTCTATACTCCACAGTCATGCGTGTGTACTTCGCATGTGAGTGTCCTAGATCCCAGTAGTCTCCGGGATTCAAAACTAAAGATAACCCAGTGTCCTAGATCCCAGTAGTCTCCCAGTAGGAAGTGTTTACAAGATCTTGTCAAAGGTGTTAGCTGCAAGATTAAAAACAGTTATTCCCAAACTGATTTCAGAACATCAAGGTGCTTTTCTTAGAGGTAAGCAAATTCATGATGGAATACTCATAGCCGGTGAACTTCTTGATTCGAGATTGAACTCTAACATTCCTGGTATTCTATGTAAGTTGGACATAGAAAAAGCATTTGATAATGTGAGTTGGTTTTGTCTAGATAAAATTCTTGAAAAATCAGGTTTTGGAGTCAAATGGAGAAATTGGATCAAGTGGTGCCTCTCTCGGCTCAATCTTCTGTGCTTGTGAATGGTAGCTCTTCATCCAAATTTCAACATCATAAAGGACTTAGACAGGGAGATTCCTTATCTCCTTTTCTATTTATCTTAGTTGCGAAAATCCTCACTAAATTACTTCACAAAGCGGAGGAGCTTAACATGTTATCAGGGTTCAACATCAACTCAAATATCAATGTGTCACATTTGCAATTTGCAGATGACACATTGATCTTCTTGGACACTAAAGAGGATACAGTGGATAATCTTGTTATGGTTCTTCAAATTTATGAAGCCATTACTGGTTTGAGGGTAAATTTGGAGAAAAGCACCATAATCAGCTTAGGAGCTGACTCAATCATCCAAAATCTTGCTGATATCTTACACTACAAAATTGAGAAGCTACTATTTAAATACTTAGGAATGCCCATTGGCAGTACTTGAAAGCAACAATCAGTGTGGGAGAGCATAATTGAGAAATTTCAGAAGAAACTCTCTATGTGGAAAAGAAGATTCTTGTCCAAGCCACAAAATATAGCTCTCATCAACTCATCATTAGCTAGTTTACCAATTTATTTCATGTCCTCATGTCTATGCCAGCCACTATTGAGAAGAGGATGATTAAGATTATGAGGGATTTTCTTAAGGGCTCTACGGTGGAATTTTTTTTTTTTGCTTGGGTTGCATGGGAAAGATTGTGCAGACCCAAACATCTTGGAGGCGTGGGTTTGAGATGCTTGAGAACAACCAATACAACTTTACTAAACAAATGGTTGTGGAGATATTCTGTGGAAAAAGATTTGCTTTGGAGGAAGATTATACAATGCAAGACCAACTCAAGCTTAGAAGATGTGTGGCCAGCAGATTACATCAAACCTCATGGGCATGGATTCTGGAGAATAATTCAACAAGACAGAAATCTTCTTCAACATCTCACAACTATCAAATTGGGTCATGGGAAAGACACTAAATTTTGGAGAGACAATTGGTGGAGTGCAGCCCCTTTTGCATTATCACATAAGAAAGCCTACAGTTTGGCTGTTGATAAAGATGCCAAAGTAGCTGAATTGATTGAAAATGGCAAGTGGAAAATTCAGCTAAGAAGGAACCCCTCTGCGGCTGAAATTGTTGAGTTCAATGATCTGTTGAATACATTAGGTGACCCTCCTTCCCTCTCAGCTGAAATAGACAAGCTGCAATGCAAATCTGCAACTGAATATACTTCCAAGCTTGGTTATGAATGGTGGATGTCTTCACAATACTCAGCTTCCACCACTGACTTCAAATATATATGGAAAATGAATGCACCCAAGAAGACCCAATTTTTTGCCTGGTTAGCTGTGCACAATGCTATTCCCACTGTTGACAATTTACTCAAGAGGAAATGTGAAGTTTTTGCCACCAACTGCAGCTTCTGTAACTCTACCATGGAGAATGTCAACCATCTGTTGCTGCATTGTTGTTTTACTAAGGATATTTGAGACTATTTTGCAAGTAGAATGGATACAAATTGGATGCACAAAGCCACTATACCTGACCAACTACAACAATGGGCATCTGTGAAAAAGAAAGGACTAGCTAGCAAGGTATGGCCCTTATTACCTTTCACTATATTGTGGGTTATTTGGATTGATAGGAACAGCAGGGTTATGGCTAATAAGAAAGAGACCAGGATACTCTCATCAATGAGGTGAAAAGACTAGTATTCAAATGGGGGTCTATCCACGGCTGGTTTCAACGCATAACCTTCAGGGACTTGTACACAAACTGGGAAACTGTAATGTCTTACACTTGCAACTGATAAGCTTTGCATTCGAATTGTTTTGTTTCTGAGAGTTTATTTAGCTGGTCTGTAATTATTTTGGACCTGTAACTGCCTGCGGGGCTCTGTTTTTGCATTTTTCTTTAATAAAGCTTAACCCTTTTATTGTCAAAAAAAAAACAAAGGTAGACTTTCAAGCTAACCACGTGGGATTTCAGCTGGACACTTAGAGTACGCCCACTTTTATCAACATTGTGTACTCCGCCTAAATTGTACTCCACTTGGAGTAGTATTCTCTTTGCTAATCTTTTTGTCTCTATCTTAACCTCGTCTCTCACAAACTTGTTTCTGTGAATGAAAAAAAAAACCCAGAAGATCCGTCTCTTTTCTTGGTTCCAGTTATTGCATCTTAGCTACAACGAAAGTGGTTTTAAAGAGTTTTTACTTTTTATCAATTAGATGTACTAAAATCCCATTAGGTAGTGGAATAAAAGAAGAAAGATATCTTATTGGTGATCTGGTATTGCTTATCTTGAGAGAGATAGAAAAATAGATGGTCAACCAAATTAGTGTGTTTATCAATTTGTATTTGGTTTTTTCAGTTTAAATGTTTACCGTCTTCTGTGATATCAAATTGATGGAGATCAGAATATATCAATAATGGCCAGGGTCGGTTACCCGACCCGAGTATCTGTCTTCTTAACCCGATTCTCTAAAAGTGAAAAAGAACTATGTTTCGATTTTCTGTGATGATCAACTCTGATTTACCAAAATTGAAATATTAAAGGTCGAATTAGTGAATTTAATATGAATTCGTTTTGATTTTTTTTTAAAATGATGATGAGATTGATCTGATACGATATATATATATATATATACAAATTGTTTCGAAATCGGAGTGAATCTGATGTTAAATTTGAAGATACTGAAAAAAATTGAAGCAAATTGATCGAAGTTTGGAGAATTTTGAAGAAACTGGAATTGATATTTTTTTTTTGGAAAAATCGAACCATAAAAGTGTGACGGACATAAATCAATTAGTCATCACATAGAGGCATCCTTAACAGTCCGCCAATTAAGGTTACTGTTAAAGAAACAATTTTTTTTTTTTTTTTTGTATTTGTTTGAATGGGTTTGATCTTTGAGTAAGATTTCGAGTTGTAATTTTATTGTTCCTGTGAAGAATTTGAGGTGAGTTGTTGTTGTCTTGTGACGATTGATTGGTAATCCGTGGAAATGACTGTGCGCCACACCACATGCTAGGATGGGTTGCATGGAATAACAACCCGATTCTGATTTGAAATGAAGCTTTTGTTGATTCCGGATGACTGTTAGTATCGGAAAGAAGAACAAAATCTAGATAATGAAAAAGTGAAACATTGGTTTTGCTCCCAAGGTGTGGATTCGTTTATGTTTGTTGATACTAATTTTCCCATATCATACCACAATTAAAATAAAGATTATAGCCATTTAAACTTAGACATGGAAAGCCTTAGTCATGCAGCACCTCGGATAAGTTCATGATGATGAACGTTATCAGCAAGGGTTACCTAGACCTTGGGACAACGTATACCGAGGTCTATTCATCCATTGAATCCTCAATGGAGTGGAATAAGTAAGGGTTAAAACCTATGCTACACAAACAATGATGCCCATATTATGAGCTAATCCTACAGCGAACCCTCCTTCCCGACGTTATCTAACTTGAGATTAACAAGTCTAAGGAATTCATCGTGGTTGAGGTTAGATAATCAGTAGAACAGCTATGTAACGAGGTTCAGCACATTGTGTGCCTACGTCCTCGGAGAAACCTTGTCGGTTTATTAATATGATCTTTCTCTACA
>JAJJMA010097108.1:0-46196 GCA_023529015.1 Papaver nudicaule
TCAACCCGTGACGGGTTGACCCGAGACCGGCCCGTTGACAGCTCTAAATCAAACCAAACGTAGTTCATTCTAATTGATAGAACCCCCATCAAAGAGATACCTTGAACCAACTCACTACCACCCAAATAGGTGGGATGAAACCTTAGAGCAAGCACTATGGTGGCCTAAGCCTTCTCTATTGAATAGAGAAAGGGGAAGGCAGAAATGGCGAAAAAATGGCAACCACGGTGGTCTTAGCTATTTGGAGACGGAAATTGGATTTCCGCAGCTTTTCTGTGCGGAAATCCGATTTCCGTAAAAAAAAATCTGCGGAAATTGGATTTCCGCACAATCAAAGCTTGACTTTTAACCGGCGGAAATCCGATTTCCGTAAAGAATTTGGGTCATCCAACGGCCTATATTTCACGCCCCAATCCAACGTCGATGGTTTAACTTAGTTCGATATTTCTCTAGTTTGCACTCGATTTCACGCCCCCAGGACCCCCCTATGTTCTGGTGTTGAACATTCATTCCAATAAATATGATGCTGTAAAAATTCCCAAAAATACGATGAATGTTCGAGAGCATAAATTCATTCATCGTATTTTTGGGAATTTTTACAGCATCATATTTATTGGAATGAATGTTCAACACCAGAACATATGGGGGTCCTGGGGGGCGTAGCCCCTGGTGGGGGGTTAGGGGGCAACGCCCCCGGAAGAATTTTTTGAATTAGGTTTTTTATTTGACAGTTGAAATCGAGTGCATACTAGAGAAATATCGAACTAAGTTGTGAGTGAATGAAGTGAAGGCCAAGTTTGAGTTTATATAGGATTGAGGTGTGAAATATAGGCCGTTGGGGATCTGACGGTCATGAAAAAATAGAAAGATGGATGGTTAGATGTTGAGGTGTAGAGGGGGTGTAAGGAAAAAAAGGTCAAACGGTATTATTTATGGGACGGAAATCCAATTCCCGCATGAATTCTGGGCGGAAATCGGATTTCCGTAAAAAGTTTTCTGCGGAAATTGGATTTCCGCCCTGCGGGAATTGGATTTCCGCCTCGCTTCTCTATTTCTATTGCCTGCTACGAACCCGTAGCAGGCAATAGCAAAGCCAACCAATTTCTCTATTGAATAGGGAAATTTTGCACCATAGTAGTTGCATTTCTCTATTCAATAGAGAAGTCTCCCCAAATAGAGAACCATAGTGCTTGCTCTTACACCTCTGCTAGGATGTCTTCCAGGATTTCATGCCTCTATTGAATGCCTTGTCTAGCTATTTATAGTGGTTTGGTTTTCCAAACCTCTAAGGAATATATTTCCTTATCTAGGAATATTTCCTTGTCTAGGAGTATTTCCTTATTTAGGAATACTACCTTGTCTAGGATTCCTTCCTTAAAAAGAATCCTTCTCCATTTGGAATTCCTTTCCTAAATAGGGTTCTACCCTCAATTAACTTGAGTTTAACTAAGTTCCTAAAGCAAGAAGGATACACCTGTATCACACAAAAAAAATGATGTAAAGAGCCTAACCATTTTTTTATTAAATAAAAAAATAAATAGGGATATTTTCTATGACGGTTAAATCATGTCCTTACATGGGACAAGGGAAGAACTTTTTCTTTTCTAGTTTTCAAATGGATCAAAATGCAAGGTCAAAGGGAAAGCACAGATGACGAAACATGGAGTATTATTACCATCATCATGATTTTATAAAATAATAATTTTAATTACCAGTGGAGAGATTCTACTAGAGCCGCAATCAAAGAAGATTTATAATCCTCGAAATCGAAGCACTTTCAGCATGTATTCGGAGTAATTAAGCACTGAAGCAATTTTTTTTTTATTTTCTTTTGAAAAAACTTTTGTAAAGAATCACAAATGAGTAAGAAAAAAGTTTAACCAAGTTTTTCTTTTTTATGCAGGGTTTCCATGAAAATGACAACACATATAAATCTTTACTATATATTATTAAGCAAAGCCTTTTTTAAGGCACTTTTTACTAAAAGGTCCATGCATACAAGAGTAAAAAAATAATAATTTGAGGTCAAATTTGTCAATTGTCAAATCAAAATTTAAGAAACCAAAGGAGTAGTACAGTGCTACAGTTTAGAGTTTTTTTTTTTAGGGAAGCGTAGTAACCGACATTGTAGAAATAAAATTGAAAATTGAAAATTGAAATAGCATTATTTTCCCTCTCCCTCACTTTATAGATGTAAAATAGTGGGGTGGGGGTTGGGGCAGTGGGGCCACCCAGCCAGTATCAAAAAAAAATAAAAAAAAATAAAAAAAAATGAATTGTCCTTTAGTTAGATGCACACAAATTTACAGCCCCATACAGATAAAAAAGTCTTAAATATGTTTCACCTAATAAACACCAACCATGTGGATGATTTTAATTTCTACAAGGCACAACATCAGTCTGTTCACTGTTGTTTCTTCTTAACAACAGGTGTGAGAGAGTTGATCCAAGTAAAACTCCAGTGAACAATCTCTGGGCAAAACACTTTGGATAGATAGAAAGCTCCATAATAAGCAGGATCAGTTACTGATGTATCTCCTTGGCACGCTCCATTGACAATCTTCTTTGCACATGATTCTGAACTAATAATGGGTATCATGCCTAATAAGAACGTTTCAATCATGCCCTGCACCATATGACAAACTTAATCTTACAAGTAAGAAAATTTAGCAAACAGTTGTGATATAGTTGATTTGTATAACATACATCCATGAGCTCTTTGTCAACTTTCACTACGCCTTCCTTGCTTAAGATCTTGCCTTGGGTCATCTCTGAATCAATTACTCCTGGAGACGCTATTGTTATTTTGATTCCATCAGGTTGTAACTCAACTCTGAGTGTATCGTAGAAATTTATAAGTGCAGCTTTACTGGCCTGTAATTTGCATAGATATTATCAGAATTGATCTATAATCAACATTTAAGAATCAATTCAAAAAAAGTTTTTGAGGATCTTAGTTACAGCGTAGAAGGAAAGCCTCGGTGCAGGCAACCATCCAGTGACTGAAGCAATCACAACAATTCTACCTTTACTCTTTTGAAGGTGTGGAATTGCAAAATGAGTAGCATAAATTGACCCCCAGAAGTTAACATCCTGCAAGAATATGCATAACATAATCAATTAGCATTGACCGCAAATCAATAGAGCATACACATACACATGTTACAGGATCAAGTAGCAGTGTTACCATAATTGGTGCAAAATTGAGTATGTTCTTGGCTTCCTTGAATGGGCATAAACTAGAGAGTCCGGCATTGTTCACCAAATGATCCACTGTTATTATCACATTGCCATTAGTACTATTTTTAAACCCAGGATAAACTAATTGAAACGATGATACCAAAGGTAGATAATACTTACAACGTCCGAAGTACTTTATAGTTTCTTCAATGAATCGTTCACAATCATCGACTTTAGTAACATCTGCACATGCAACTAAAACATCAGGGGAGCCGAATCGACGGGCCTTTTTTGCAACTTCATCAAGAAGATTCTTTCTTCGTGCAACAATGACTAGGCGAGCTTTTCGTCTGGCATACTCGTAGACAAGTTGCTATTACAAATACAGAGTGAAAAGAAAGGCATTAACCAATGAGTTCAACAAATTAGGCACACAAACAACAATCTTTATTATGGTTAGAAAACAATAAAAAAAAATTAATTGATACCTCGCCAACACCAGATGAAGCACCAGTAACTAAAACAACTTTCCCGGTCATGTCTTCCGTGAAGAAAATAGGTTTTATCAGGATGGAATTGAGAAGCTTGAAGAGGTAATGAGGCACGATGATACAGAGAAAGATGAAAATGATAGGAGGAACAAACAAGTTCAGGAGCTTGTGAATCAGGAGTTGTCCCATGATGATGAATATGAGGAGCTTAGACAAAACCAAGTATATACCAAACAATATTGAATGAACATGAAGGTGAAGTTAACTATCTAATTGTATAAGTTTTAAGGAATAAGTGGTCAAGAAATGAATTAGCTAAAGAAAGATAAGTAGAGTTGAACTAGATTTGCAGGAATTGATGATAATGTACCAATAAGTTGTAAAAGCCAGTCTTATTTGTGGGGTATTCTGATAATGGCTAGTCAGTTAGATTGTGATTTCTACCTATATCTTGTCAGGCAATGGCCAAACTATTTCATAGAGGTAATTACTCTCTATTATAGCCATGAATTTAGTTGCTAGAGCCACATGTCCCACAAAGTTTTCAAATCACAAATATCTATGCTAGTTTTTGTTATGTTAGGATGAAGGATATCAAACCTGCTTCACCATGTCTGGGCCATTTTAAAAGGATGCAAGAATTGAGCTGTTGGTATTATAGGGATATATCATCAAAAGAGAAAGCTCTATTGATATACCAAGAGAAATTAACATTCAAATTCACTGGGAAAAGAATATCATTGATGATAACCGATAGATCAAAAAATATTTAATCTTTTTTTTCTTTCTTTTTTCTCTAGGAAAAGAATTTTATTGATAGAGTTTAACAATAAGATCAATTATGACCTATAGTTCAATATTACATATCATGGTATTGAAATAAGGGCTTTTTACTTAAATGTCCTTCTCCTAATCGTAATTTACACATATGTCCTACCTTTTAACAGATTCACTCACATATCCTTCCGTCAAGTTTTACATCCAATATTCTGTTAGCCATAAAACAGTGACACGTTACCTATAGTTACACCCATTTTCACCCTAACTTGCCCTTCAATCTTAACTCAATCCTAGTCAACTAACCAGCTGAACCGGAAGCACCATCACCTGAACTTGAACCCCCACCAGTTGAACCTGAACCCTGAACACCACCAGCTGAACTTGAACCCTGAAGCCCCACCGGCAGAACCTACCACCATAAACAATTAGCTATCATAAACCACCAGCAACGAACACAAGACCCCACTGCCAGCCACCTGAATCACCGGCTAGCTACCCTATTACCACCGCCTGAATCACCGGCTACACCGTCACCACCGCTGAACTACAACCAAACCTTAACCCAAGCTACAACAAACACTAGCAAATCAATAAAACATATACCCCAAATAATTTATCTGAATCACAATTTTATGTACTAAAATCACAAGGGAAAAAAAAACAAGAAAAAAAAACAAGATCCAAATAGACCCATTCCATCGGTCTGAAACACATACCATGATTAAATCCATTAATATGAAGAAAAAAACTGAAGCATTACCACTCATAGGAAAAAGAAAAAAACCGGTAATCACCCAAATTTGATAACATAATCCAAATTCAAATTTTTAACAAACCCACTTCAATTTAATCTCCATCGCCAGCAACAAATAGATTTCAGATCATTGGTACACTTACATCAATGAAACTAAGGTCAATCAAAATTGAAATCAAGACATACTTTTTCCCGACCGCAAACGCAACAATACTAGAATAATTCCTAGTAAATAAATACTTGTTTCCAACCTGAAGCTTTCAATCTTGTTTCTCAGAGATTTGTTGAAATCCTGCTTTCTTTTACAACCTTTTTGCTTCATCTGAAACATGATTATTTAGTCAAATCATCAAACTTAATTAGTTGATTCCAATGATTATTACATTAGTGATCAAACAAACAAATAAATTGAATCAATGGAGATGGAGATTCGTACCAAGTAAACAATACATAGACATCTCTTCGATCTCGTTTTACAGGTTGTGAATAACTACTTAATCATCACTTTCATCTAGGTTTTAGTTGCAGAGTTAAATCTAGGGTTTTGAATAGTTTGAAGATATTTCTTCTCGCCGCACGATTTCCTGTAGAATCATCCATCAACCTATCTCTAACTTCAACTAACAGTATATTACTACCTATGTGATTTCGTGAACGAATAACTAGGCTAAACATAAATAGGAGAGTGAGGCAAAACTGAATCTAGGGTTTCATTCTTCTGTATTTAAGCTAAGATATCTCGCCATTGGATCTGCCTAGAGATTATCTTATATTTTCCTCGAGAAGTACAACTCATCTACGTTGGATCCTTCATTTTTGACCATCGGATCCTTGAGTAACCACTAACTCAAGGCTAAAAATGGTAATTCGTCCATTGCAGGGATAATCTGGTCATTTGAGTGTGTTATTTAATCATTAATGGTGGGCCACGGATAAAGTAACTCTAACTTAACTTCTTTTGGACGGAAAATCCAATCTAAAGGACATTTGGATGAATCTTTTAAAAGGTATGATTATCTTGTAATAACCATATCAAGAGAGGGACTTATAACCTTGTTTCCCTTGAAATAACGATAACAACATATAAAAGTTTAAACTGAAGTAAAGACCTGCAAGAAAAGACAGGCTCTTCAAGATGGGTACAGCTATTCAAATGTCTTCACCCGACTCTAATATTCTCCCCTACAACTCTTTTGGTACGCCTTTGAACTCACTTGCACTAGACTCTCACCTGTTTTGTTATGTTATCAAACTGGATTAATCTTGTGAACTAGTCCCGTTTGTACAAATCTACTAAATCATATGAATCTAATATTAAAGAATTGTTCATCCGTAGATGTTTTATATGTACCTTTAGTCACATAAGTATGCGAGTCAAGTGAAACTAAACTCTCCACATAACTGTTCGGATGTTGATCGTGATTGACCACCAACGTTCGAACATTATGCATACCCGAAAATCTAAGATTGTTTTTTTTTATCAGAAAAGAGAATTTCATTAAGAGTAGAAGAATATACAAGTGTCTACTAGGAGTAGAGAATAAGTATGTTACAGGAGGATGTGATTACATAAAGATGTTATCCCATTCACATAGAATTGTTGCTGCAAAATCAATATAAACCCTCTTGCCTGCAGCTGTAGCCCAAGCAAGCATTAGAGATCTTGCTTCTATGTGCAATTCTTTGTCAGGTTTGTACGCATATTTTGCATAGCTCTGCAATTTCTTTCTCGCCATATCGTCCAAGTAATTGCAGCCGGTAAGTGGGTTCTAACAACGTATATGGACCAAACAATCCAGTAGAGAGGGATGATATCTGGATTGAGCTTGATAACGTGTGCAGATATTGGGATCTTCCTTGGTACTTGGGGGTGACTTCAACACTATTAAAAAGTGTGATGAAAAGAAGAATTGTTCCAAAATTACAAGGAGCATGAAAAAATTCACAAAATTTATAATGCAGCATGATCTTATAGATCTACCTATAAAAGGTGCAAGGTACACTTGGTCCAACGGACAAGAAAACCCTGTTATGTGTAGACTCGACAAATTCCTCATTTCACCATCTTTTGAAACCCATTACCCTTTTGTATCTCAACTAGCCAAAGCAAGACCTACTTCTAATCACATCACACTAGTTTTAGACATCTCAGATCCATCTTGGGGCCCTAGTCCTTTTAGGTTTGAAACTATGTGGTTCTTGGAGAGTGGTTTTCTCAAATTACTCGAGGAATGGTGGTTATCTTTCTCTTTTGCAGGTACACCTAGCACTGTTTTATGGTTGAAGCTCAAGGCGCTTAAAGAATTACTTAAAACTTGGAACAAGGAGGTTTTTGGTCATACAAACACCAAACTGATCCTTATTCTCAATGAGATTCATACTTTAGAAACGGTGGCTGAAGACATTGTCTTATCTGAAGAAGATCAAATGGAGAAAATCAAATGCAAGCTTGAGTATGATAAAGTTTCTCAAATGGAGGAGACATCTTGGAGACTAAAATCAAATTCAAAGTGGCTACAAGAAGGTGATAGGAATATAAATTTCTTTATTAGTAACCCATCAGCTAAAAGGAGGTACAATAGAATCAAGCAGTTGTACATTGGGGGAGAACTTGTGTCTGATAAAGACACATTGCAGCAGCATATTGTGCACTACTATAAAACTCTTTTCACTGAAAAAGAGATTATAAGACCGGAGCTTGGGGGAATAGTCTTTGACAAGATTTCTCAAGTAAGTCCGACATCTTAGAGGCAAATTTCACTGAAGATGAAGTTCTACAAGCTGTAAAAGAGTTGGGAAATGATAAAGCACCTGGACCAGATTGATATCCAATTTTTTTCTTTCTTAAATGTTGGAGTTTCATAAAAATTGACATTATGAACACAGTTTTTGAATTTTGTTCAACAGGTTTCATTGATCCTATGCACAACTCCACATTCTCACACTTGTGCCAAAGAAAGATCACATATAGATTATCAAAGATTGTAGACAAATTTGTCTTCTTACAAGTGTCTACAAGATTATATCAAAGGTTTTTGCTACAAGATTAAAGCCGGTGATGGATAAGCTAATCTCTCCTGTTCAATGTGCCTATATTGAAAGAAGACAAATAATAGCTATGACACTCTAATTGCAAATGAACTGGTGGATTCTAGGCTGAGGTCAGGGAATGCTGGAATCATCTGTAAAATTGGTCTTGAGAAAGCTTTTGACAAAATCAATTGGAGATATTTGGAATGAGTTATGCAGCAGATGGATTTGGTAGAAAATGGTGTAAGTGGCTCAAATTTTGTTACTCAACCTCATCTTCTTTATTTAGTCAATGGCTCTCCATTTGGTTATTTCAACAGCACAAGGGGTCAAATATATCCAGAGGACAAATATATAAATACATATTCTTTTGACAATATTTAGATTCTTTTTCCTTTTATAGTTAACATAGACATTGAAAGTGCCAGAGCTATGTAGAGGCCAATTTTCAGGTCAATATTTAGATCCTTTTTCCATTTATAAATACTTTTGCTGATAATTCACTACCATCTGCAGCAACAAGATTAGAATATAACGACTTGACAGTGAAAGTGCCAGAGCTATGTAGAGGCCATCTTCTCGTATCAGGGAGAGAATCTAGTAGAGGTGGTATATCTCCAATTGTAACCAGTAGACTAGCAAAAGAGTTAACTTCCTCATTGTTTAAAATTCTTTTGAAATCAAGATTCCAACTTCTGTTATCATTGATCATGTCTGCAATCTTTGAATTTCTGTTTCTCGATAACTTGTAGAGCAATGGGAATTTAGAAGCTAGTGAATTATCAGCAATCCACTTGTCATTCCAGAAAGAAGTTTGTTTACCTGAATGAATGATGAGTTGAGATTTCTCATTAACCATATGTGCAACATTGGTTATGGATCTCCAATAGGATATACTATCCCATTTAATTCGGGGTCAAATATATCCCATTTAGTCTCCATTTGGCTCTCCAGAGGACAAATTTATAAATACATATTTTTTTGACAATATTTAGATTATTTTTCCTTTTATAGTTATCAAAAATAAAGTCATATGTTTACTCTTTATTATTTCCTACTTAAAAATAGAAATTCATTTATTATCTCTACACTTTAACAAAGGTACGGTAGGAAATTCATTTGGTCTCCTTTTTTTTTACTTAGTCAAAGCGGTCACTTAAAATGGGACTGAGGGAGTAGATCAATAAACTTTTTCCAATGGTTTTACTCCGGCATAATATTGGGCTATGAGTTATGAGCTTAGGGCAATTCATATGGGGTGAAAAAACCATAAATTTGCCTTTTTTGGTGCCACTATCGGAGGTGCAAACCATGAAAATGGCCTGGCAAACCAATATGAATGTCAGTTTGCTGGGTGAGGAGTAAGAAAAACCTAGCGGTTGTTGTTACGCCGTTCGGCGTAAGTTAGGCTGAGCGGCCTCAGTGGAGCCGCTCAGTTTTTCTTTTCCCCACTTTTAAGCCGTTTTTTTATTCTAACTGATTCTTATAATCATTAACTTCCAATATTTTATTACATATCTATTTAGTCTAATAAATTTTACAATATATTGTAATTGTAGTGGGACCTGTTTAACCAAGATTTGTTCATTTTTGAGTGTTTTGTCACAGTGGAAAACCGAATTTGCCCGTCCAACTGGCCGGGCAAACACCAAATATATATATTCAATAGGAACTGCCCTTACAGCCTTACAATTTATGTAGTGGAACCATCAAAATAGACAAGGACGTCAGAAGGAGTTATGAGTTTACGGCCTTACAGATTGTGCAGTGGAACCATCAAAATGGCCGCTTTAGGCTGTTATCTATGGAGAGAAAGGAGGGAATGATGTGACTGAAAACCGTCGTCTATTCCCTCTTCTCTCTCCTCTTCCCTCAGACACGCTGAGAATCCGCAGTTGGCCTCCCGGAACTGGGAGGAAAGCGATACATTTTGTATCGCTGAGAAAGCGATGTAATCTCCCTCGCTTTCACTTTAGAGAGATACTTTATCTCGCTTTCCCGAAAGCGAGATATTTTCCATCGCTTTCAGTTTGACCTTTTTTAATTTACACCCTGCTGGTTACACCGGCTAGCGTTGTCATACATTTGTTGTTACACTGCACTTACACTCGCGATTCCGGCCTTTTGAATAACATTTACCCACTCAGATTTTTACTGTATACAACCCTGTATGACCTTGAGACGCACTCATAATTTATTGGGGGATTAAGGATTATGTACATTAGGAAGAGTTCGTTTGTGGAAACACTTGTTTTTTATTACATAACATAAGCGGCTTACACAGTGGATAAGATTGATTACATAAAGTTTACAATCTAGAATGGAGGATTAATACGGCACCCAAGGATCAGACATACCATTGCACTTACAACTACGATTGAATGGAAAAAAAACTTAAAAGCACTATAATTAAGGAGGGGTTGCCGGATAAAACGAACGACAAGAGGGTTAATTCCAAATCTCCTCCGGGTTCATTCCAGGCAATCGGTTCTTCCAGAAATTGAAAACATCGTTGAACCTCCAGCCTCTAGGCGTGGGACCGGTCTCGTACTCCGTGCGACCTTCACGATACTTGAGTGCGGAAAAAATTAACCAGTGGTTAGTAAATTGATAACAAGAACTTAAGTAGTAGCAAAGAAATATAGCATTTACTTACGGCATCCTCAATTGTCCACCTGTCTTGCAAAGGGAACATATAACCACGCACGAAGCCAACATATCTCTTAACCTCCTTTTTCAAAAAACTTAATCGGTTTTGCAGGGAAGATCTTGATCTACGGTTTCCTTCTAGCAGTAACCTTACAAACTCTTCTTCAACTCTAGTCCAGAACATAACCGAGGGTTGGTTTTTTCCGGCAAGGGCATCTAAGGCAACAACGACATAAGCTCTTGCTAATGCCATATCTTCAATCCTTGTGAATCTCTGCATTTTGAAGATGATTATTAATAAGCTTTGAAATAAGTAAGTTGTGTTTTTGTGGATGGAGTTGAAGAAGGAAGAGGCAAGGGATTTATAGGCATTTGGAGACTGCGACAATGAATGCAATGGATAAGATTTAACATTATCTTGAATAAGATATCACCTTATCTCCATACTCATAAAGTGATAGCAACGGATTGGATATCGCTTTGATGTGTGGATAGCCTCAGCCTAAACAACAGTGAAGGATATCAATACTGTATATGTTATTTATAGGCGCACGAAAGTTTTGCTTGATTATCTTTTCCAAAATCCAACATGTCTAGGGGGAGTTTTACAGACGAAGAAGATGCTGCTGTAACACAAGCTTATATTGCCATAGAGTTCTATCGTAACGCCTGTACTCCACCAATGAGTAGAGGCTTATACTGCAAAGGGTTCTTGAAATCTTTCACCGATGCACCAACGGAAACCCCAATGAAAGATCCTCTTTAGACCTGGCGTTTAGATTTCGAATTATTAATCAATCTGTGAAGAAATTTGTGACGATTATGATTGACCTTATCATTGATGGTGGGAATGGACGGACAATGTACGAGTAAGCAATACTTTTTTGGTTGTATGATACACAATTTTCATTTGATTTAAATGCATCCTTAATAAAATTTTGAACTTGTTGCCTCCAGAAAGCTCATGCGAAAACCAGGTATCTAGAAGAGCATGGATGTGAGTTTCTCCACGAGGATTGCTATGATATGTTGCGCGAGAACCTTAATGGATACGGTCCACATGCTGATTTCAATTTATAATTTGTAATATTAATTTATGCACAATGCATTCTGAATTCCGATTTAATGCAATTTAGATTTTCATTATTATGTAGTGTTAAGCCCGGTACAAAACTCTTATTTTTAAATCTAAACGACAGTCCTTCAAACCAATACGTCTCCCCATTGGATGGGACTCCTTTTTCCAACCACATTCTATGCAAAACATGTACATACTAATACCCCAATACTATCAAACATATTATATTGATTGGCAAACGGGTTACAATGGTTGAAGGGAAATACACGAACGGGAAAAAAAAGTACCACGTAATCAAAAAAAAAAAGAGGGAAATAAGGTTACAAAAACCTTAAAACAAGTAGTTAAGCAAGCCTAGTTATCATGTAGAACATTCAGTCTATTGTCCCGCAGTCATGCCGGTGGAGAACCTTGTTCTTAGCCTTAATATAGAACTCCGCCTTCCAATCGGGCATCTGATCCGTGTCGACCTCTGAAATTTCCATGTCGGATTTCATTTGTTTGATATCCACATACTCACGGAATATATACGAGTCTCTTTCGCTTTGTGCCCTTTTGAAGGAATTGTCATCTCGGATGAGGTCATTGAGGGTTGAGATTCCACTAGACTCAGCTCTAGCGAACTCCCTATCACGCTTTTGGGCATCACGACCTTTATGTTCTCTAGGCAAGTCTCGTTCGTAGAACCTACCCCGTTCTCCATTCTGCGTGAGTCCTTCAGTTGGATTTCCATCTTCATCAAGCTCCATTTGTTGAGAAGCAGAGGCAACAGAGGCGGTATTCTGAGATCCTTCATCCATATTTTCATTACAGGTTTCCGAGTTCATATCCTCGATGCCCGCCCCCCTCAAAATTTGAAAGACTTGCTCATGTCTCCAGGTCCTTTTGGGTGGTCCAGCCTCGAAGTCTTCCAAGCCGGCTTTGTACTGAAACAACAAGTGCAAAATTTATTAGGGAACATGTAGAACCTACGGTTAAATGTAAAATGGCAAAACAATTACACTTACGCAATCAGCCTCACACCACCCACTCTTCATGTTCCTGAGATGCCTTGCAACCGAGCACACATACAGCTTCACCTCTTTCCTAAGAAGACAAATTCGATTTTGAAGAGAGTGTCTGCTACGATCATTAGTACTTGGTTTCACCCAAAGGTACTCAGCCTCAACTCGTGCCCAAAATGTCGAACCAGCTTGATTAATTCCAACAATACCATCCTGTGTAATGCAGACATATGCTCTGGCTAATGCTACATCCTCCTTTTTAGTGAAGTTAACCATGGTTGCAAAAATTGACAGTAGAAGTATATAGAAGAAGGATAGTTGTGGTGTGTTTTGATTGTTTTAAAACTCTCTATTTATAGCAAAAAATTTGAATATGTAGCCGTTGTAATCCAGAAGCCCATAGCCGCTGGATGATGATAGATCCGTTGGAATTTAGCTTTTCATTGGCTCAGATTTAAAGCGAGAAAAAGTATCTCGCTGGGCGATATAGTCTATATCGCTCCAGCGACATAGTGTCCCTCACTTTAATCTGAGTCGTTGGAAATATAGTTGTTATTTCAATCGGGTGGATGGGGCTGGTCACGAATCTTATTTGGTAGCGGTATTTTAGATTGCCATTCACTATTACACTATATCCATATGGTGGTTTTCAATTCAACTCATTATCATCGCATTGCTCCCTTATCATTCAATTGTAGGAAAATCTTACTTTTGATTTTTTGGCTGTTAAAATATTACGCCATTCTCCCTATAAATGAGTTGTGTTGAAAAATAGGAGGCCAAGGAAAAATACAGTTTTAAAAAACACAGTATGGATGGAAATTTTACTGCTCAGCAAGACATTCATTTGGTTTCAAGTTTTTGCAGAATCTGGGACGCGCCTTAAACCCGCAACAACATCTGCTATCCAACCTTCTGGCCGAGTGTCTTACGTGAATATACACGCATTGTCGGCGATGAACAAGTACGTACGGTCACAGAAGTGAGATGTAGGATAAGAAAACTTCAGTGGCGGTGCAGACAATTCCGAAAGCATTATGGAGATACCATGAGACCTATTGTGATTAGCCCCGCTTTTATATATGCTATACTCCATGTTCCTGGTTTTTTTTTGAGATGTTTAATATTTATGTAATGTTGGGTGATCGTATGTTATGAAGCAAGAACGCCTAACTGTCGATAAAACTACTACCATGCTTAAATTTCATTTACTTTCAAATAAGTTGTAATACATTAGGTCATTAAAACACTGTGGTTTTAATGACTTTTTTCTAAAAACGGTGAAAATATTTTGTTTGAAACAGTTTGTCATTACAATTACAAGGTTCTTTTAAACTTAATCCTTATCTCCTCTCAATCCGGTTTTTTTGGCTTGAGGAGTTGAACTAGAACCTCCATGTTCCATCTTTGGATTACGATTTGGACATGTGTTGGACCAGTGATCATTCTCTCCACATGTGTAACAACCTTGATTCTTACACTGCTTAGGAGATTCTACCCCATAAGAATTGACCAGCCTTACGTGATCAATGGCTGCATCTAACCATTCTAATGCTCCACAACCAGGTTTTTGACACTTAAGAAACAAACGGCCTGGATTCTTGTTCGTGTTGGACTGGATGATTTTGCGAATACCATCACAGCTCAATTTGGCACACTTGTGATCTTCGGATCCACATATTCTGCATATGATGATAGCAGAGCACTACAATAAAACAAACAGTTGTGGTTAAACTTAGAACAATTACAAGATCATAAACAAATTAAGAGGAGTTGAAAAATTAAAGTGAACCTTAGAGCATTCCATGTTCCTTCAGTTTTTGGAGAAAGGTACATAGAAATCATCTTTACAGTGGCTATATTTATAGGAAGAAATCTAGTCGTTACGATATCTGATTTTGTGATACCTTATCCTTATCTATATCTTGGGTATCCTTCAAATTCCACAACCTTATCTCAACGTGTTTGCTAAAATTAAAATAGTCGACAGCCTAAGGCTAAATAAGCAGGAGTTAATAAACATACTGAAAAACATTAAGAAACTTTGGTGCTTAAAAATCATTCGACACACAACAATAATTTACGAAATAAACTCAAAAACCATACAACCAAACACATTTCAATAGCGGCATCACACTTGAACCAAACATCTTTCAGGAGGAGCATCGCACTTCAATTTCCATTAGCATATAATTCATCTTCCCCATCTCGGTTGTCATGACGGTCTTCTTCGGGGCCATCAAGCTCTTCAAGGTCGTACTCATCCGCTTTCGTTTCCACATCGTCCGATAATGGGTGAACGTCTATAGGGTTGTCCCTTGTATTAGGTGCAACCCAATCATCATCTGCAGCACGCCAATGATTTCGTTCCCAAATGTGGTGTACTAGGTCTGTCCGCAGTCTTTCCCAACCACGTTCGTCGTGAAGATTATGAATGTTAAGTGTGTTGTACTCATTGGGTTGTTGCATAGGTTCTTCCGTGTTGAGCCCCCAGTCTTCCGCGCGATACTCATTCTCTACCACCATGTTATGCATTACCATACAGCCTCTCATTATGTACTTCGTCAACGACTTCTTATGAAAGGTGCAGGGTTTGTCAAGAACCTGGAACTTCGTCTTCATAGTTCCAAAGGCTCTCTCAACATCCTTTCTTTTGGCCTCCTTGTAGCTATTGAATAGGGCTTTTCTGGGGTTCCTCGTACTGTCCTTAAATGCCGCCACGAGTACACTGTATTTAGGGTAAATGCCGTCAGCCAAGAAGTAACCATGATTATATCTCGAACCATTGACCACGTAATTACAGGCAGGTGAAAGACCTGATGTAACCTTATCAAACACGTCAGATCCGTTGAGTACGTTGATGTCATTGTTCCCCGGTTTGCCAAAGTACCCATGCCAAAACCATCTATCATAAGATGCGACAGCCTCCAAGATAACCGTAGCAGACTTATGATGTCCGGAGTAATGGTTACCAGTCGCATAAGTGGGACACTGCCTCCATCTCCAATGCATGCAATCTATTGATCCAAGCATTCCGGGAAATCCACATGCATCATTCTCGTTCAGTAACCGTCTGGTGTCATCCTCCGTCCGAACACGCATGTATCGTGCATTAAATGCATAGAGTAGTACATTTAAAAACATTTCAAAATAACCATAGATGGTTGAAGCACCCATTGCACAGTAGTCGTCGATGATATCCGCAGAACAACCCTTGCACAACATCTTCATTGATGCGATCATTTTCATGTGTGGTGTGTGTCCAGGAATTCCAGCCGCATCTGCCCTTTGAAGGAACATTGGTTCCACCTCACAAACTCCGCTCAAAATACGAAGAAACAGGGGACGATACATGCCAAACTGACAGTGAAATTTTTCAGGGCCATATACACAATCATTGTCGAAGTATTCATGCATCATCTTAGCTTCAGCTTCCATCCTTAATCAGAACGTTTTTTGTCTCCCCATCACATCCCTTGGAAGTGGTTGTCGAAGTTTATGTTGGTGTTGCATAAACTCTTAGTACCTTACAACGTTGTTGCGGGTGCTGTCTCCATCATCCTCAACCCCTAGCGCATGTCTTGAAACTCATGATTCACTTCAAATAATTCATAGAAACCTAATTTATGAAACAACAGTCTAAGCTAGACAAGGAATAAACATTGTGTATGAACCCGAATGATAAAGCTTAAAAATGAAGCATACATAACACGTTATTTATCACTCTAAATATGAAAAACATGGAGATAAGAAACATTGATTTCATTATAAACAAAGTTTGATATACTTAACGTGTTGAGAGATTCCTGAAAAAGGGATGGATGAGAGTGTATCTTACTGGATGAGAAAGGGATAATTGAGAGTGAATCGTACAGGATGAGAAAGGGATGGATGAAAGTGTATCTTATTGGTACTGAATGAGAAAGGAATGGTTGGGGTGCACACAAGGTTGGGTTTATATAGAAAAACTAAAGCGAGGAAAGGTATATCGCTTTGACTGGTTTGACCGGTCAAGCGATATAGTTTGTATCGCTCCTCTAGAGCGATAAAGTTTATCTCGCTGAGCGAGATAGCTTCCCTCGCTTCAGTGGTGCCTCCATAGCCAACAGGCGGGTGGGAGGGGCACTGGGGAAACACTGTTGACTTTATTTTCCCCCCTCCATAGATAACAGCCTTAATTGTCATTTTGCTCTGCTATAACACTTGAGATAAACTCTGTAGATGCTGAAAGAATTTTAGATCTCTCCAACAAAAGAAACCAAGACTGATAGTAAGAGCAAGAGCAATACTAATTAATAACAGACTGAAAGAAAATGAGGGTTTTGGAAGTTCCATTGTTGTCACTTATTCTGATAATTCTCGTCTCTCTGTCACAAAAACCAACATGTGCTGTTAAAAAGGTTAGCATGTCTTTTCTACTTTCTTTTGATTTAGAAAATTATAGAACTTAGCGGCAGAGATGTTCTGTAAAATCAATGATCGATCGATATAGGACATTTTTTTTTCTGAAATGCAGTCGTATGTTGTTTACTTGGGTGCACACTCACATGGACCAGAAGCTACATTATCAGACTTAGAAAGAGTGACTGATTCTCATTACCAGTTACTGAGTACTGTTTTAGGAAGGTGGGGAACTTGTCCATTTTTCTTTCTCATTAAATGATCTCTCGGTTTCGATTTCCTGGTGTTCTAATAATAGGTTTCTACTTGGAAATTGCAGTCATGAAAAGGCTAAAGAGTCGATCTTTTACTCATATACAAGATTTATAAATGGTTTTGCTGCAGTCCTTGATATGCAAGAAGCAGAAGAAATTTCGAGTAAGAAAAAATTACGCATGCCACCATCCTCTTTCACTTTCAAGCTCCTCTGATTTCCCCTGTTTAATTAACTATTTGGATATTTCTTTGCAGAGAATCCGTATGTTTTTTCTGTGTTCGAGAACCAAGGAAGGAAATTACAAACCACCTATTCATGGAAGTTTCTTGGACTGGAACCCGATACCGATGAACTCTTGACTCGCTCGATATGGAAAAAGGCGAGGTATGGCGAAGACACAATCATTGCCAACTTGGATGGCGGTAAGTTCATAATGTATTTTACTCATTCCGAATGAAAGCTGTTATTCACTTTAGAGCAAACACTATAGTCCACCTCATGTCTAAAATGTCGACTTTGCTATACTGACCGTGGAGAAAACGGTAAGAAATCCCGTGGGGATCTAACGGTCCTTGTTTTTTTAGATTAGGGTGTGTGGGCTCCACCAATTAGGATTAGCAGGGGGGCCTACCATTGTGTGTGAGACACGGGATTCTCCCGGAATTCTCTCCCCGGCATGAATATCATTAGCGCTAAAATGTAGAAAATTTGTCCACATTTCAGCCAAACACCCCAAGCCATCTATAGATTTGTGCTATTCCAAAACAATGGCTTGGCTGGCGGGTATTCAGCTTCTCCAGTTGGTGGATATTTAATTTCCACCTAGTTGGGCCGACCGATCGGAGGGTCCGAAGGATCCGGAGGGAGAGAGTCCCTTTGGTTGTCATTTTTTTTTTGTAAAATGGACTCTAACAAAATTGGAAAAAGATTGGAAAAATTATTCAACGATAAAAAGATAGAAACACCCCTCCCTGTTTTTAATTTTATCAATAATGTGGAAATAATTAAGTAGTCCTTATCAAATCTAATAATAACTCTTCCTTATCCTTTTCTACTAATTACACCTATCTCTCTATCACTCTACTAACGCTACCACTAATACATCCACCACCAACACATTCCATCTCCGTCACCACCTCCACCACCACCATATTCCACCACCACTACCAACCACCGTCACCAACCACCGCCACTGCCACATTCCACCACTGCCACAACTATATTCTGCTACCACATTTCGCCACCGTCACATTCCACCACAACTACAGCCACCACCATATTCCACCACCACCTCCACCGCCATATCCCACACTTCCAATTTTTCAGTCGGCCCTCCACCGTGGCAGCGGATCATCTAATTTTATCAATAGAATTTAAAATTTATGTAAATGACAAGATTTTATTACTTGACGGAAACTCAGCATCCACCTTTACTATCCAGTGCTTGCTAAAATTAGTCAAAACCACTATGGTTGTTTTTATTTTTTTCCTTTTGCCTTGGCTACATTTCAGACATATAGCCAAAAATAATTGCACCACAGTGCTTGCTCTAGTGAAGCTTACTATTAACTAACATTCCATCTTCTCAACTGGGTAAATTTGATGTTTATTCACTTTGTAAAATTTGTTTTTTTTAGTTAGAGTGAATTATTCACTTTGTAAAATTTGATTTTTTTAGTTAGAGTGAATTAATTACAGTGGTACTCATTTGGTTGAATCAACTAGACACGGTCAGCTGGTTGTTGGTGTTATTCAATTCAAATATTTCATGCCACAGTGATATTTTTGTTGTGCTTATTTATGAGAGCATACACCAAACTTTTCAGTTAGGTGAACCTCATTAGTAATTTGTATGCATTTACTCATTTTGGTTGCAATAGTTTACAGATTTGACTTTCCTTTCTTTTTTCTTTTTTTTTTGGTTCTTTTTGGTTACTGATAATAGGAGTGTGGCCTGAATCAAAGAGTTTTAGTGATGAAGGAATGGGACCAATTCCATCAAGATGGAAAGGAACTTGTCAAAATAGCACCAATAAAATTGATCCCAAAAAATACAGGACCAAAAAAGGAGTTCCTTGGGCTTGCAACAAGTAACTTAATCTTTCACTCTTCGTTTTTATTTGAAGCATATATACGAAAACACAACTTAATTGGCCTTTTGACAATATATATAGGAAGTTGATTGGAGCAAGATACTTCATCGACGGCTTTGCTAATGAAGTAGGTTTATCAAATCTCGCAAACAAAAACATATCAGCACGTGATGACACTGGACATGGGACACACACATTATCAACAGCTGGTGGTAACTTTGTACGAAATGTCAGTGTGTCCGGTAACCCTGATTTAGGTTATGGTACAGCTAAAGGTGGCTCCCCGAGAGCTCGTGTTGCTTCTTACAAAGTCTGTTGGAAAGCTATAAACAATAATCAAAGTGGATGTTATGATGCTGATATTATTGCTGCATTTGACGCTGCAATCCATGATGGTGTTGATGTTATATCAGTATCTATTGGTCCACAGCCTTCTAGTTACTTCAACGAGGGTATCTCCATTGGCTCACTCCATGCGGTGAAGCAAAATATCCTTGTTGTCACAGCAGCCGGTAATATTGATACGGAAGCTAGCGACAAGAACAAATCTGGCGATAGCAATCAATCTGTCACCAACATTGCCCCTTGGGTGTTGACGGTTGCTGCTAACAAGATGGACCGGGACTTTCCTATTAAAATTGAGCTTGGCAATAGGAAGCAACTTATTGAGGTATTTAACACTCTCTTTAACCAAGTGCAAGTACTGCTTCAAGTTTTTTTTTTTTAATAAACATTCCGCGAACACTCCCTTTTACCAAGTTCTTAGGACTCTTCAAGTTATATAGATTTAACACAGAGGTGCCAAAATGGAGACAAAGCATTATGCCTTTTTCTCAAGCGTGTGCTAATTATATTTCTTAGTGTTCGTCATTGCTTTCATAATTTTCCTGTTTTTAACTACTACAGGGCCAAAGTTTATATCCAGGCAGTTTGCCAGAACAGAAACCTTATCCTTTGGTTACCGGTGCAGCTGCAAGAGCAGCGAATTCGACAGTTCGTGACGCGTAAGACTGCATATTTGATTACGCATCTTTATTGACTGAGAGTTATGTGAACATATTTGAAATTAAATTACAATGATACGTGAATGCAGTCAGTTGTGTCTTGCTCGGTCCCTTGATCCTGCGAAGGTGAAAGGTAAAATATTGGTATGTCTTCGGGAAATAACTCTTCCAGTTACAAAAGGTGGAGTCGCTCTTCAAGCTGGGGCCATTGGAATGATTCTAGTCAATGACATGTCGAATGGGGAGGAAACTGTTGCTGCTCCTTATGATCTTCCTGCTGCAAACATCAACTACCGTGATGGTCTCACCTTGTTCTCTTATATCAATTCAACCAAGTAAACTTCATATAGTAACTATTCTCACTGAAATGAAATTGTGTCTTCTCTTTAAACACCATATGATTTACCATTTTTGTTATATGCATCTCATATATCAGGTCACCAGATCTTTTTATGACGCATGCAACAACGCGAATTGGTGGGATACCAGCACCTGCCATGGCTGATTACTCACGCAAAGGACCCAATACTATCACACCTGAGATCCTTAAGGTTGGCCAACAAATATCATTTCGTTCGTATATCAATATAAATTTTCACCTCTAACTTTCCTCATTTTAATCTAACTAGTCGATCTTTCTTTTACTTTCTGGGCTAGCCTGATATTACTGCACCAGGGGAAAATATTATAGCAGCAATCCCTACACAAATAAGTCCGAAAGGTAACATTGACTATTATGGAGTCAAGTCTGGAACTTCAATGTCATGTCCTCATATTTCCGGTATCGCTGGCCTTCTCAAAACGCTTCACCCCGATTGGAGTCCGTCTGCAATCAAATCAGCAATTATGACTACTGGTGAGATGCCAATTTTTCTTGTATTGTTTTGTGTCGCACTTGAATCCCTTTTTCATTTTAGTAGGCTATATTTATGATCAAAATTGTTCTCACCTTTGTACAGCAAGGACCCGGGATAGCAAGAAGTTGGCAATGCAGAATTCATCAGATTCCCCAGCAACTCCATTTAGTTATGGGTCCGGACAAGTGAGACCAAACGCAGCTATGGACCCTGGTTTAGTCTACGACTTAACTACTAACGACTACCTAAACTTCCTTTGTGGACTTGGCTACGATGAATCCAAACTCAGGGCTCTCAGTACTGCAGGCATTCTTTATAAATGCCCCAAGCCGTACAGCCTAACCAGCTTTAATTACCCGTCTATCACTGTACCTCATCTCCATGGTTCAATTACTGTGACAAGAACCGTCAAGAATGTCGGTTCTCCTGGAACTTACAAAGCTCGAATACGTGCACCTCCAAGAATAAGGGTGTCCGTTGAGCCAAAAAAGTTAACTTTCAACAATATTGGTGAAGAAAAGACTTTTAAAGTGAACTTGAAGGCTGTGAATTCTTCCAATGAATACGCATTTGGAGGGTTAACATGGACTGATGGTTTGCATTTTGTGAGGAGCCCTGTTGTAGTAAGGGCAGTTACTGTGTTGCAGTAATGTTTTCATTCTAGCGCTCTATTCCCGACCTAATATCAATGTTTATAGAGGGTTTTCATAAAATAAAATAAATAAAAACTTGTTTTCATTTTTGCTTGTGTTCCTTTATGTGCAATTATAATAATTTATTTTATTTTTAAGTTTAGATTTAAAATGTCATACTCCCTCCGTCCCATATTACTTGAGCTATCAAATTTAATTTCTTGTCCCATATTATTTGAGCTACTTCAAATATATATGTCATGTCATATTTATAAAATTATCCTTTTATTTGATTATTGTTATCAAATTTTTGTATAAGAAATATGTAAAATTTAATTTTCGTGTTTGTACTCGTTACGTAAATATTTTAAAATGCTTTCCAACGATATAAATTTTATAAATATAAGTTTTTTCATAATTTGAAAGATGTGTCATTTCTAAATTTTACTCTCTTGATATCTATAAGGGCATATTTGAAAAAAAAACTGTAAAAAGTGCTCTCCCTCCCCTTATCTTAATAATTGTGCAAAGTTAAGATAGCTCAAGTAATATGGGACGGAGGGAGTATTAAAGATTGGAGTGAAGCCCATTATCTATAAGCCCAGGTAGCTAGGTAAAGAAAGGAAGAAAAATCTTCCCACCCCTATGCAGATGAGTTTCGACTAAACTCAAACCAGTTTTCAAATCGATATTTCATAGAAGAATAGATTGATTCAATGATGTTAATGAAGTTCCCCCACGCTAAATCTCACTGTGCTCGACGAATTTGCCGGTCAAATTCAACGTCGGCAAGGAAAGAAACCGGTGAAAGAAAATAATCCGCTAGAGATAAAGAAACCAGCGAGAGAAATTAGTGCATGTGGCAGCTTAAGTTGTTGGTGTTGGACATACAGCTGAGCTAATTCAGACACAAAAAATGGTTTCATAATTTTAGTTGATTTTCTTTTATTTTCTTTTGGGTTTTCTTATTTTCGGATCTATGGTATTAAGTTAATCCGTTGAAATAAAAATCTGGTTCTGTTACGATGCTGGGGTTGAAATTTCATCAGCCCAAAAGTTGGGCGGGGAAAAGAAAAAAGTCGAGGCTAACTTAGGAAGTTCACCCAAATATTGAGGGTAGGCGGGTAATTGCACCAACAAATACACGGAGCACTGTGTCAGATCGCATTTTCAGTAACCATTTAAGACGTTACGAGCTTCCCAACAGCGTATGTGCGTTGCGGAAATGCAAACCGTGACTAATGGCGCTGTTGGTAAAAAACTGAATTCGTGTAGTGGAAGTTTATTTCTTGCAGTAGCATTCATCCTTCTTGGCAAAACCAAATTCCATACACCATGCTATGCATCATAGCATTCAGAAATGGTATTTTCTTTCCCCCTTAATCTGTAAAGGGATTTCCTGCAACCAATTGTCCATCAAAATTTTAATGCTTTTTCCATCTCTAGCCTTGAATCTGATTAGTTTCTTAAATAAAGATATATGCTTTATAATGCTTCTCCAAACTGAAGTGTCAAAAGTAATTTTTGGTTGCTTAGAAAACCAATCATAAGCTTCCACACCATATTTCTCTACTATCACCTCCTTTCATAAAGAAATTTTTTCTGTAGCAAACCTCCAAAGTCATTTGGTGAGTAAAGCCTTATTCATCTTCATTATGCATTTCACTCCCAAGCCACCATATTTCTTCTTCCTGCATAATGCAGGCCATCTTACCAAGTTCGATTTTTTATTACCTTTGTTTTCATTCCATAAAAAATTCTTCATCCGCTTTTCTAACTTCTTTGCAACAGAAATTGGCATTTCAGAGAGAGACATATAGTATACAGGCAGACTTGCTAATACACTATTGATTAAAGTGATTTTACTTGCTCTGTTGAGAAGAGGTTTTTTCCAGCCAGCCAGTTTTTCTGCTGAGATGATAGTGATTATTGATGACCGAAACTTGATGAAGATGATCATTTTTTTTTTGAAGGTACGGTCTTTATTCAAATTAGTTCAACTGACAGTAAGGTACAACTCGTGGTGTAGTAACACCCATTCTATCATTGTTTAGGATATTATATAAGAACGGGGGTGTGACTCCTTCCCAGATAACTGTTGTTGGATTCTTTGGATCACGATTTTGTCGTCGAACTGCTTCATTTGCCAATTCATCTGCTGCACGATTAGCTTCCCGATATGCATGTGTGATTCGTAGTGTAGTGACATTGAGGAGAATTTGCGTTGCTTCCAATAGAATACTTTGAAGATGCCAAGGTGCCTCTTTCTGACCATTCTGCAAAATCTGAAGCATCGATTTCGAATCAGCCTCAAGCCAAACTTTGTTCCACCCGTTTCGAAGAATCATTCTCGCCGCAGTTAGAAGTCCCCAAGATTCTGATGTGATTGCAGTGGTGATGCCGAGCGAGACCGCCATTGCTTGTAGTAGGTTCCCATTAGCATTTCTCGCAATAACTCCAATTCCCGCCAATCCCGGATTGCCCTTTGACGCCCCATCCATATTAATTTTGATCCAGTCCTGTTGGGGAGGTTGCCACGCAATCTGTATAGTGGTAGTTAACCTGTTACCTGTAGAAAGCGCAGTGGGAGGTACATCCGGGAGAAAAGGTATGATGTGGGTTCTTGACCATTCGAACTCCCTCCAAAGAACCAGAATGACCTGAAAAATTTGTCCAGGAGGAAGTGTAACACGCTTGTAGAGACGATCATTACGAGCAATCCAGATATGCCACACCGTGAAAAATAATAGATTCTGTTGCGGTTCTGGGACATCGATATGAAGCATGTCAGCAATTGTATAAGGTCTGCCAGATGTCATCGTCGTTGGATACAAGGACTGGAGCATAAAGTCCCAAATGAGTTGCCAAACTTCACCTGCAAAGCTGCACTTAAAAAATAAATGGTTAGTAGTTTCTCTGAAGTCGTAGCAGGTAGTGCACATTCCCGAATCCAACATGTTGCGTGCATTGAGGACATCAAAAGTTGGGAGGCCCTCGTGAATGGCTTTCCATAAGAAAAGCCTGATTTTGTACGGGCAAGAAAGCTTCCAAATACGTCTCGAAAGTTCTGCCATCTGGGGATGAAGTTTCTTTTTGGAGTCACCATCACAGTCAATCAAAAGCTGATACCCTGTTTTGACCGTATATTGTCCCGAAGAAGTGAAAGGCCAAATAATCTTGTCCTCTTGGCTGTGAAGTGGAAGATGAATTGCAAGGATCCGTTGGGCCGTGTCTTCAGGAAAAAGCTGGAAAATGAGCTGATGATTCCAGGTTCTTGTATCTTGTTGAATTAAAGTGGCAACCGAATTGCCAGGAATTGAGGAGTTATTCCTGGCCTCAGTCGCAGATTGTAGTGGGATCCATTTGTCTGTGATCGCAGTGTTCTCCCCTCCTCCAATAACAGAGAAGGAATGTTCATGTAAAAATGGAGAAACTTTAACTAACCCTTTCCAAAGGGGACTTGCCGTAGCAGGAGATTTTGGTAAGGCAGGGAGGGTAGTCTTATCCTTAAGGTACCTGGAGTGACACAGAGAACTCCATAGGGTATCCATCTGTTGATGTAGTTGCCAAACATGTTTCAACAGGAGCGCCTTGTTATGTTCCTTGGATTTCCTAATACTTAGCCCCCCTTGTTTACGGGGCTGGGAAATGTTCCTCCAATTAAGTGTGTGAAGTTTCCTGACCGCACCGTCATGGCCCCAGAAAAAATTCCGAGTAATTTGATCAATTTTATTGTGTACCTTATCCGGAAGAAGCTGGGTCTGCATAATGTGGTTTGCCGTAGGAGTGAGGGACGTATTGATGAGAGTTAGGCGTCCTGCCGGATTGAGACATTTGGACATCCATCCCTTGGTCTTCCGCTCATATCTGTTAATGAGTTCAGAGTAATTCATCGTCGAAGATCTGCCATTAGAAAGCTGAACTCCCAGATAAACAGGAATAATATGAGTGGTGGCAATATGAAAGGTGCTTCGTAAAACTTCAATCCATTGTAATGAAAGTTTTGGATGATGTATGATGGCAGACTTCGCCCTGTTGATATGTTGACCAGCCGAATTCGAATACGAAGCTAATAGGGTGTTGAGTGCAGAACAGGTATTCTCGTCCGCTAAAAAGGATAGAAGCAAGTCATCAGCATACATTAAATGGGTAAATTCATGAGCCCTTCTGCAGATTCTGATTCCCCGTATTTGTTGTGAACTCTGCAAGACAGCAAGGTTAGCAGAAAGAACCTCCGCGCACAGAATAAAAATATACGGAGAGAGAGGATCTCCCTGTCGCAGTCCCCTGTTCGGAAGAAAATTGCCATGTGGAGCCCCATTAATGATGATAGAATATGATACCGAAGAAACACAAAGCATAATATACTCCACAAATTGCTCAGGAAACCCCATATATAGTAAAGTGTGACGAATGAACCCCCAATCCAAGGAGTCATACGCCTTTTTAATATCGAGTTTGAGAGCAATCTTTGGTGGTGCAGAAGTTGTCGAAGACGCTGAAGTACGAATGTTATGGAATAATTCCGCCGCAATAGCAATGTTTTCCTGTATAGAACGGTCGGGAACAAAGGCACTCTGGAAAGGGCTAATGATAAACGGTAGAATTGGTCGAAGTCTAGCCACAATAATCTTGGATATGACCTTGTAAATAACATTACATAATCCGATAGGTCTAAAATGATCCGGTGAGGTTGGGTTATCATTTTTGGGGATAAGCACAATATTCGTCTTATTGATGACTTCATGAAGTTCATTATGTATAAAGAAATGGGAAGCCATCTCAAAGATCTGATCACCCGTGATTTCCCAGAAAAGTTTGAAAAACTTACTAGTGAAGATGATCATGATTGTTGATAATGGAGATGAAGATGATGGTGATGAATTAATCATATCATTTATTTTTATTAATCAAATTGAGTTAATAATTAATCATATCATTAATCTCTAGTAATTAAGGGTTGTTTTGTATTTTAAAAATGTATTTTATATGGATGACCATTTTACTTCACTCTAACACTATTTTGGCAGTCAATATTCGCCCCCTTGAGAACATCCTCGTCCCTTAAATAGCCAGGATAAAATAATACACATTCCCCGAAAAATTATGGACTATAATGAATGCAGATGATGATGTTATGCACCGAATTAGTTGTATGGTCTCTTACAATTAATTAGGCAAGTTGCTCGACATGCTATAATATCGTAGTAAAGACTATTGTGCATTTGTAATACATAAATTCGGACGGAACTGATAAGGAGAGGATTGTTGATGTACGGGTGGTGAGGGTGGTATTCTTAATCATGTACATCTACTGTTAGATTATAGCACCGTTCGATTAAATACATGGTTCAAAACTCGTTTGTATCGGGTGTGGAGAATTTTTCTTATTTCTTTGCCTAGCTACATGGCTTGTAGGTAGTGGATTTAGGTCCAACTTTCACTATAACCTTGCCCCAAATAGAAGTAAACAAACAGGTATAATTAAAGGTAGGTACTCTTGTTTATAATAACAGTTGAAATCCAGCTCAGCCGCCTACTTAATTATCTGCTTAAAAGTCTTAAATAACCAACTGCCCCATGCGACTTTGTATATGAAGCGGATGCATTCAATGTTCTTCTGGTCTCTCTCTAGTGGCATTTATGGGTGGGAGCAAACTTACCCCAGTCGTTGTACTGCCTAATGACTCTACCACCTAGAAGCAAATTGACCCGTACAAAACAATCAATAACAAGTGTAGATGGCATCTACATTTTATCTATTTAATTGCTTGTTCTTAATAACAAGGCTATATTCACAATTAGACGGTGAAGGAAATATTCTCAATTTCTCATCAATAATTCATACTCTACTAAAGCAATGGAGTCCCTAACCAGAAGAAAAACACAACGGGCAATCTTCATATTCCTCCTCCTCTTCATTTGCTTACACCTCTATTTTACTATTAATTCAGGTAACTTTATGTAATCGCATCAACAATTAGCTAGTTTGATTGCTTGTTCGTTACTTCAATCTAAATGTTCATGATTAATCAGTGGAAGTTACATTACTTTTTTTGAGCGATTCTTACGGGTAATAAACGAATATGAGTATGTGTACTTGATTATGTGACACTTCATCTTCTACCTGATTTTGCAGCTCCAAATGGTAATGAACAATTAATCAACAGTCATCCGAGGAAGTTACTAGGAAGACCACGACGGGCCGCCCGGAATCCTCCTCCACCTAAGGGCAATCCTAGTAAACAATTTGAAGTCCCTCCTCCCCCCCAAGATCATGTACCTGAAGCCCCTCCTCCCCCCCAAGATCATGTACCTGAACTGAAGCCCCTCCTGCACCCTCTCCTCCCCCTCCCCTAAAAACAAAAAGAAAGAAAACCCCTCCTCCTCCTCCCATTGAAACTACACCCCTCCTCCTCCTCCTCCTCCCATTGAATTAGTGGCTAAAATGTAGGAGTTTAATGTTAGTGGTCAAATTAGTGGGTTAAGTGTTTCAGTTAAATGTAAAGCGAATTTCATTAATGGAAAGCAAGAAGAGAAATTTTATATAGCTGAAGTTTTAAGCAATGTAATCTTTGTGAGTTTTTTATGTTTGATCTCTCTCTCTCTCGCTCCTCTCTTGATCCATGATAATGAAAATTTCACATCCCCCTCCTAAAAAAAGGGAAAGAAAACCCCTCCTCCCTCACAAGATAATGGGGCATGGTGATGATAATATTGACCGCGATGTTCTTTGTTAACGCGTCAAATAAATAAATTATGTGTGTATAGGAATAATCGTGACTTCTCCAAGAGTTGGCTGGGGCTGAAGATATAAGATAATTTATTAACTCGCAAGAATCGTGGTGATGCAAATACAAGTCAATTGCTCAACATTCTCTTTTCAGCTTATTGGTCATATAGGAATGGAGATTTGTACTATTTAACAGGACAATAAAAATAATACGTCAGCCTGCATATTTCGGTCATTCCTCGAAAAATTATGAATTATAGTGAACGCAGATTTTAATGATCATGGCGATATTATGTACCGAATTAATTGTAGTGGTCTCTTACAATTAATTAGGCAAGTTGCTCAACGTGTTGTTCTTATAGACCAATAATGTGGTTACATTACCGTAGTAAAGACCGTTGTGTATTTGTGTAATACATAAATTCGGACGAGACTAATAAGGTGTATTTGTGGTGAGGGTAGCATTCTAAATCAGATACATCTATTGTTAGATGACTCATAACACCGTTCTATTAAATACATGATTCAGAATGTCTAGTCTAAGGCTTAGTCTTAGGCTGTTATCAATGGAGAGAACAGAGGGAATGGTGTGACTGAAAACCGTGGTCTATTCCCTCATTTCTCTCCTCTTCTCTCACAGCGTCTGTAAATCCACAGTCGGCCTCCCAGAATTTGGAGGAAAGCGATACAAAATATATCGCTAGAAAAGTGATGGAAACTCCCTCGTTTTCACTTTAGCGAGATACTTTATCTCGCTTTCTGAATAGCGAGATATTTTCCATCGCTTTCAGTTTGACCTTTTTTAATGTACACTCTGGTTTCACCGGTTACCATTGTGATACGTTTGTTGTCAGACTCCGCTTACACACTCCCGATTCTGGCATTTTGAATAACATTTACACATTCAGATTTTTTCTGTATACGACCCAATACAACCTTGAGACGCAATTTGAATTTTTTTTGGGGTTAGGATTATGTACATTAGCAAGAGTTTGTTTGTGGAAACACTTGTTTTTTATTACATAAAAGAAGCGTATTATACAATGGATAAGGTCGATTACGTACATAAAGTTTACAATCCAGGATGGAGGATTAATATGGAACCTATGGATCCGACAGACCATTGCACTTACAACTACGATTAAAGGGAAATAAAGCCTAATAAACCTACATAAAACGAGAGGCAAGAGGAGTTGCAACGTTGTGATGTACCAACAGATGACGCCCGATACCCCTGATGTTCACGTGCATCGTCTCCTCTAATAAAAGTTTCTCAGGGTTAATTCCAAATCTCCTCCGGGTTCATTCCAGGCAATTCATTCCTCCAGATATTGAAAATATCGTTGAACCTCCAGCCTCTTGCCGGTGGTCCTAACTCATAGTCCCTGCGACCTTCACGAGTCTTGATTGCGGAAAAAAAAAACAAGTGGTTAGTAAAGTAATAACAATACTTAAGTAGTAGCAAAGAAATAGAACATTTACTCACAACATCCTCAATTGTCCATCCGTCGGCCAAAGGGAACATATAACCACGCACGGCACAAACATATTGCTTAACCTCCTTTTTCGAAAAACTTATTCTGTTTTGCAGGGAAGATCTTGATCTATGGGCACCTTGTGGCAATAACCTTAAATACTCTTCTTCAATTCGAGTCCAGAACATCACAAAGGGTTGGTTATTTCCTGTAAGGGCATCTTGGGCAACAACGACATAAGCACTTGTTAATGCCATATCTTCACTCCTTGTGAAACTCTGCATTTGAAGATGATTATTAATGAGCTTTGAAATAAGTTTTAAGTTGTGTTTTTGTTGGTGGAGTTGAAGAAGGAAGAGGCAAGGGATTTATAGGCATTTGGAGACTGCGACAGTGAATGCAATGGATAAGATTTAGCATTATCTTGAATAAGATATCACCTTATCCTCATACTCATAAAGTGATAGCAAGAGAATGGATATCGCTTTGATGTGTGGATACCGTCAGCCAAAACAACAGTGATGGATATCAATATTGTATATGTTCTTTAAAGGCGCACGAAAGTTTTGGTTGATTATCTTTTCCAAAATCCAATATGGCTAGGAGGAGTTTTACCGACGAAGAAGATACTGTTGTAACACAAGCTTATATCGCCATAGAGTTCTATCGTAACGCCTCTACTCCACCAAGGAGTAAAGGCTTATACTGGCAAAGATTCTTCAAATCTTCCACAATCTTACCAACGGAAACCCCAATGGAAGATCCGTTGTAGCTCTGGCATTTCGATTTCGAATCATTAATGAATCTGTGAAAAGAATTACGATGAGTTCATAATTGATCAACCACATGGACAGATGAACAACGAGTAAGTAATGAATTTCCCATTTTGGTGATGTGTTTTTATTTCATTTAAATGTATACTTAATTAAATTTGAACTCGTGGTTGTCAGAAAACCCATGCCAAAACCATGTATCTGGAAGAGCATGGAGGTGACTTTTTGCACGAAGATTGTTATGATATGTTACACTATACTTTGGGTAGATACCGTCAGCCAAGAAGTAACCATGGTTATATTTTGAACCATTAACCACATAATTGCAGGCAGGCGAAAGACCAGATGTAACCTTATCAAACACGTCAGATCCGTTAAGGACGTTGATGTCATTGTTCGACCCCGGTTTGCCAAAGTACCCATGCCAAAACCATCTATCATAAGATGTGGCAGCCTCCAAGATAACAGTAGTAGACTTTTGATGTCTGGAGTAATGGTTACCAGTCGCATAGGTGGGACACTGCCTCCATCTCCAATGCATGCAATCTATTGATCCAAGCATTCCGGGAAATCCACGTGCAACATTCACGTTCAGTAACCGTCTGGTGTCATCCTTCGTCCTAACACGCATGTATCGTGAATTAAATGCATAAAGTAGTGCATTTAAAAACATTTTAAAATAACCATAGATGGTTGAAGCACCCATTGCACAGTTATACGCAGAACAACCCTTGCACAACATCTTCATTGATGCGATCATTTTCATGTGTGGTGTGTTTCCAGGAATTCCAGTCGCATCTGCCCTTTGAAGGAACCTTGGTTCCACCTCACAAACTCCGCTCAAAATACGAAGAAACAGGGGACGATACATGCCAAACTGACAGTGAAATTTTTCAGGGCCATATATACAATCATTGTCGAAGTATTCATGCATCATCTTAGCTTCATCTTCCATCCTTAATCGGAACGTTTTTTGTCTCCCCATAACATCCCTTGGAAGTGGTTGTCGAAGTTCATGTTGGTGTTGCATAAACTCTTAGTACCTTACAACGTTGTTGCGGGTGCTGTCACCATCATCCTCAACAACCCTGGCGCATGTCTTGAAACTCATGATTCACTTCAAATAATTCATAGAAACCTAATTTATGAAACAACAGTCTAAGTTAGATTAGAAATTAAAATTGTGTATGAAACCGAATGATAATAAAGCTTAAAAATGAAGCATACTTAACACGTTATGTATCACTCTAAATACGAAAAACATGGAGATAAGAAACATTGATTTCATTACAAACAAAGTAATGAAACTACAACAAACTGACGCATTTGCGACGTTATATTTGCAACATCAGAAAAGGCGTCATAAAAATTACCATATGTGACGTATTTTTATGCTACAAATACAATGTATTACCTCAATCATGAAAGTGTCGAAAAATTATTTGCCGCACTTGTTTTTGTGTCATAAATATGATTTTTCGAAATTTAAAGAAGAAAAAATTTAAAATCATTTTCGCAACATTTTCTATTGTGAAAAAAAAAATATTTTGAGAAATTAATATAATTAAAAATAAAAATATTTTTTATACATGACGCTTCACATATGTTGCCTACACTTTTTGTCACACGAACTTGGTCAGCCAATCGGTTACACGGTATCCTGTAAGCAGTTTGGTCAACGAAAATTTATCCCACAGCTCATTTATTTCCATATCTGTTTGAGAGAATAAAATAACCTGGCTTAATCTGGCCCCATGTGGAGTATTTGGCCCCATACAATTTTATACCCATCTAGGGTGAGTTGTTATGGGATGTCTAAAAATTGAGAAATATACTAAATTACCCTTCACTACTAATATAACCTAATTTCATTTTATATCCATAATAACCACCACCATTACCGCCACCTCCATCACCATTACCACCACCGCCTCCGCCACCACCACCATTAACCCAAAAAAAAAAAAAAAAGTATTACCTCATCACCACCACCGCCGCCTCCACTCCTCCCACCATAAATTTCATAAAGTAAATTTTTTTCCCAGAATCGGCGTATATTGGCCACCATATCAAACGATTGTTCTTCATTTTAAAAAACCAAGAACAATAATCGGTGGTTATAGGTCAATATATATACCGATTATGAAGTAAAACCAGATTCGGTTTATATTTCGCGACACAACGGTCGATTGCAGTTGAAAAAATTCTAAAATGAAACAACCCAGAATCGGTACTTAAGTTTCACCACAACAACCGATTCTCATAAATCGGCCTATATTATAGGACAATAGCAACGATTGTTTTTCATTTTTGAAAAAAACAAGAAAAATAATCGGTGGCTATATGTCAGTACATACACCGATTACATAGTAAAACCAGAATCGGTTTATATTTCACTACACAATAATCGATTCAAAAATGAAGAAGACAAAAAAAATCTGTAGATATTAGTTAGTATATACACCGATTAAAACACAAAACAATAATCGGTACATAATGGACAATAGAAGAGCCGATTCTGATTTTTATCTTTAATCACCAAATGTTGCATTTCCAAGAATCGGTATACAACAATGTCCATATGAACCGATTTTCATCTCACAGTGAAAAAAAGTTCACTGGATCTATTAATATGCACAAGTATTTGGAACTTCATAACACACAAAACTTTCATGTCCTCTTGTTGAAACAAAAAGATTTGAGTTTCATAAAAAAAGAAACCTAGTTGTGCCGTGCAACATTGCGAATACTAGTGTTAAACCTTCAAGGACAGGATCTAAGAGAACAAACAAACATCCCAAGCTTCCCACTCTTAACATCCAAGTTAAACATTCTCTTGGGGTAAAAACCTGCAGGAAAATCAAAATCCATTGTCAGATGTAGCGAAAAGTATCCTTGCAGAGACAAATTAAACATAGCAATTTTATTAGTTTTTGCAGTAAACATTTACAACAGTGTGAGATTCATCATGAGACTAGAAGCTTACTTGATACAAGGGATTAGATTACAGATCACACAAGCAAGAAACAGGTAAGCGCACAAAAATAACGTTAAGAATTCTATGACTGCTCTTTAAGAATTAGGGCCAAGACCAGTAAACCTTCAAAAACCGGTAACTTAATCTGATCTGCCGGGAAATGGTATAAGCCATATTGACAAATTTCCTGCAATATTGCAATCCACGAAAAACGAGCCCGTAGATACTCATTTCAAAGTCTATAACAGCATGCCGAAGCCCCCAAACCTAAGTGTAATCTGACTAATTGTTTTCACATGGATATTCATACGAGTACGGATGAACATGATAGCTGCAGTTCATATTATCTAAAAAACCAGGATTTTTTCTTCCCCTGACAATCAAAAACAGCATCTGTATAACCAAGAATCTTTTCAAATGCATAGAGACATATCGACTCCAGAACTCCAAAACTAAACAACCCGGGCCTACTTTTACGGCTTTCAATATGTTGAAATGGGGAAGCAGCAGAACTTAGGGATTTCTCTCGGGGATTTTACTAAAGCACGCATCACTAACAAAGTAATAGAATGTAAATGCGTAACTGCATATGAGAACACTCGCATTAAGAAAATTACAAATAATTGTGCTCAACCAATTTCCATCCAAAAAACTCACTCCAGGATATCATGTTCTTGGCATCTTGAGCTGTACCCCAGGTTAATAAGCAATCATTGGACACTTCATAGATACACATATACTACTAAACTTTAACAACTCGAAATAAAGCGTGTCTACAAGTAAGGAACAAGAAAGTCAAAATCTACCACAATAGGAACAAGTGTGCTTACTGAATTTCGAGGAAAGACAATGTCTCCAGTTATAGATAATCGACTACAATAATGTCTTGCTACCTAAGACTGGAGTTAAAGAAAGTAAACCTGCTGTTTACATGGAAACCAAACCTGTATGGCTTGGAGCAATGGTCAATTGCAAGCGTCCATTGAAGACTCCTAGTGGAATGAATGCAATGGACTGAGCTCCTCTTGCTGCTGTGTTGGTGGAGAATACGAACTGTGTGGTGATATGAATACGTAGTGCAGGTGGTAGTGGTGATGATTGGAGAGGCTAGTTCACAACTGTTGTAGAACTGGTCAGTCAGTTCTTTTATCAAACACTTAATACGCGACTTGTAACTGATGATGGGGTTGAGTCCGTTTGGTACTGGGTTGCTCTGATTCACTCCTTCCCTGCATTTCAATCATTCATACAGGAAAACCCATTTTTCTATATCATTCAAACAACATCTCAATCACCAACAGAGGACATGAACTTCATTCAGTAACTTCGGTCTTCTTCTCTTGTTTTCTGGCTACAAATGAACTCCAAAATGTGTTGAAGTCACATTGCTGCTGATTTCTAAGCATTCATAGTCTCTCCTTCCCTGCACAATCACTGATGGGTATGATGAAGATAACAATAACTGTAAGTTAACAATAACTGTAAGTCCTTCAATCGGCTAAGAAGGCCCTAATTATATAACGATTAATGAAGAACAAAACCACCAGAATCATCATCGAAATCATCGGAATTATCAAACTCAAAACCACCATCACCATCGTCGCTTGAAATCGATTCAATTCAACCTAAAATTAATCGAATCGAAGAAGTCTAAGATGAAATTGAAGTTTTAATTTCGGTGAATAAATAAAAAGAATTTATTTTTTTTTTGGTTCAGTGGGAGGGGAAGAAGTGGTGGAAGTTGTTGGTTGATGGTGGTGGCTGTAGCGGTAGCAGTGGGAGGGGAAGAAGAATATACGAACTCAGAAGAAGAAGAAGAAGAAGAAGAAGAAGAAGAAGAACATCAAGAACCAGAAGAAGAAGAAGACCAAGAACCAGTTGGGTTTATCGTTTATAAGAAGAAATAGGGAAGGGTAAAACGGTCTTTTATGATAAGGGGTTTTCCGATTTTGATATACAACAACCGCCGGAATTATTTTTTCATGGGGCCAAATACTCCAAAATGGGGCTAAATTTAGGAAGGTAAAATAAATAACCGCCCAAGATTTACTCCATACCATTATAACTCTATCTTCTTCCCTTTTGCTTTCTTCATCAAACCTAGCCGCGACAGCCACCAGTACCAAATCTTTGTAGTAATTTTCGGATCTGATTCAAATACACACCGCCTCTTCTTGTTTGCAGCTGTAATTTTCAGCTGTTTTTCCGTCCCTATTGGATTCGATTCGATTCAGGTATGTATTTATAATGGCAGATCTGATTTCCCCTTTTTCCATTTACTTACTCTTTTTTTTCTTTTTTTTGTTCTATTCATGGTTATTATGATGATTCAATCATAAATCTCTTTGTGTTAGGTATGGATCTTCTTAATTAGATGGGGCTATTGAGGAACATTCCTTTTGCTAAGGACTATTAAGGACAATTCGAATCTAAAAGCACAAGAAGATGACGAGATCCCTGTTGGATTAGATAATACATCACTACGTTTTGGCATCACCAACAGCAAGAAGGATTCATGCGTTTAATACATCCCTGTTGGCTAGTTTCTACTCTTTGACCAAGAGATTAAACTAGATTACTGCTGCAGCAGTGAGGTGGCTAACCAAGAAAGCAATTTTTTTATTTCGCAACACTTAGTTTTCATTATTTTCAAGTTTCAAGTGCCTTGTGCCTTGGCTATTGCGAAAAAGTTTTATGATACCGTAGTTCATATTAGGCGATATGCATAAAAATAAATAAATATTAGGCAACATGAATTACACAATTTTGGGCACATGCATAAAGCATTAGACGAATGTGCTAGACTATAAATTAGTGTTCCACGTGTTGATACTTTCCGCATGCATGATTAACAAGGTGGGACATGTGGTAACATTATTTGCGAAGTATTTTACTCGTTTTTTTTCCTCTACCTACTGTGACCCGTCTTCTCCTTTTTCACTTTCTCAATTCTCACTGAGAGAAAAGTAGAGTGGCTTACTTGACTTATTCGTAAGAAAGTGGCTTACTCTCACTTTCTCCATGGGATTTGCTATTATGTTGGTTGATAATTCAGGTGGCAGTAAGGAATGTAGGATCAGCTCAGGAAGAGCTTCCTGTCCTTTAGATGGAGAAGCAAAAGCTTTCATTGCAGCTTTGAGATGGATAAAAGATTTGATTTACAATCAGTAATAATCTACAGCGACTGCAAGAACCTAGTCTCAACGGTTAATACTATGTCTATGTCATCTTCTTCTCTTCATTGGTGTGCTTTAGAAAATCTGGAAAGAGCTTGTAATGAGTTTAAAACTCTTAGTAATGTTGTATTTCAGTTTAGAAATAGGTTGCACTTGAATTCAGTAGATAGACTAGCGAAGGAGGCGAGGTCTAAAGGTGTGTTTAATTTCTCATCAGAATCCTTATCGGATTCCTCCAAGTTTGCTTTATTTAGGAGAGTAGATATAGGTTCTGAACTCTTCAATTGTAACAGTCTTTTGGCTTTCTAGTTAATGAAGTTTGTTTCTTATCAAAAAAAAAAAAAAAAAAACTTGACTTATTCGTTTAACAGTAAGGTTGAAGAGAAGATAAATATGTTGCATGTGGTTTTAGCAGCTTTGTGGTTAAAACAACTTGTTGTGTCCAATACAAATGGAATTATGGAGCAAGCAACTGATTTTCTCTTTGATAAGCACTTGTGTTCTTTTATTGCAAAGGCATAAGAATTGATGTTTCTTTCTTTTGGTTTTCATCATCAAATTTCTGAAGACTGAGATGGTTAGAAAGTTCTTTTGGTTTTTCAATGAAGATTGAAGAGAGACACATACAACTGTTTGTGGATAGAAAGTTCTTAACTCGCTGAATCAGCAACTCAGTTCAGCATATATATACCAGGTTAAAAGGTAATGGGTCAGGAACCATAAATTGACCCGTATAGTAACCCGATTTTTCTGAATATATACTATGTTTTCTGAGAAGTGTTCGATATTTCATCTGACCGAATTGATTAATTCAGAAAGATATTGAGATTCAGTATCCCAATATAGAATCTTATTTGTGTTTCCTTACATAAACGAAGTAGAAAATGTTTTGATTGGATCAATTGTATTACTTTGATCAAAAATTGAATTTGATTTAGCTTTGATTTTCAATGACGTTGATGATGAAATCGATCGAATAAGCTGTATCATCGTGATATAATTAGTTTTGTTAGAATGGGTTCCTGTTAATCTTTGTAGTGTAGAAGAAATTGCAAAAAATTTGATGAAAATCGATCAAAAATTGATGAAATTTGATCAAATTGTGATCAAAATGTTGATTTCGTTAGTTACAATTGATTGTTAGTGATGGATTACATTTAAGTGTCCTACTAGATTACCGCACGCGGTAGGGGGCCGACCGAAGGATTTGGATGGGTGCTCGAAGGAAATGGTACCTCTTAATATTTTTGGTCCAGCCTATATATCATGTATTTGCCTTCCACGTGTTCTAATTCACGACGCATGGCTAAACAAGTGTTTAACTTTTAAACAGCCACCAAGGGCAATTTCGTCGTGATACAAAATTTGCTATTCAAACCCTATCATACGAAAAACCCTTCTTCTATTTCTTTTTCTGTTCATCTTCTTCTTCCGCCTCCTGTATATATCCTCAGGCTCAGCCTTCTATAGTTCTACCCCCTCATCAATTTAACCACAAAATCAAAGTGTAATCAAAACCCACATAGAAATTTGTTAGATTCGTTGATTTTTAATACTCCATCGTTTTGTTCTCTTCGTTCATTTTGGCCGGTTGAAAAAATTTAATTCATTTTTCTTTGTTATGGTCAATAATTTTCTTTAATCAGTACATGAAATGCGTGAGTGATAATCAGTCTCTTGGGTTAATTTTCATTTGTTCAATTTTTTGTGAATGTGGGTCGAATATGGGTAATGTGTGGGATCGGTGAATACGGGATCCGGAAAGTTTATCTTCTTCACCCGATTCTCTGCTGCTGTAAGATTGCAACTCCACTCTCTGCTACTGCAATTGATCAAATTTGACTTGAAAAATCTGTTGAAAAAGTTTTGGTCGGAGATTATCACTGGGTTCTCATCAGCAGAAGAGATTAAGTAGGAAGAACGTAGAAGATAATGGCTGAGTCGGGTCACCTCATGTTCTGAGTTGGATCTGTGATTGAATTTGTCTACCAGTTGACTCACTGAAGCAGGGCGCGCATAAGGTACGTTTTTGGGCGGAAATAACTTCTTCTTCCTCATTCATTCTGGATATGGGTAAACTCCAGGTTTACCAACCCGACCCGCGATTTTGTTCTTCATCGAAGAACTCTGTTTTCCAAAAAACAGAGGTCCGAATCCTACCCGAATCTTGCGATCAATCTGATGGTTATTTTAAAGAATTTTGAACTGTAAATTTGTTTGTTATATCGCATATGATTGATGTATATGATCAATTTGTTCGATTGTGTTGATTTCAATCTGATTTTCGTGAAATTGTAATCCAATTTTGTTTTTGCTGCACAAACTTTGTGACGGACAGAATGACAAAAGTCATCCCTAAGGGACTCCCTTCGGTCGTCCAATAAAGGACTCCCTAACGGTCGTCCAACAATACAGCACCTTTTGAATTTACATTGTATTTCTTGATTATCTTTGTTAGAAACTATGTTGTCCATTTATAGTATATTGTAAATTTTGTTTTGTGGGAAGTATGTAAAGTTATTTACTGTGAATGTTTGATGTTATCATTTTTAACTATTTTGTGTTCAACTTATGCAAGGGTGTCTGCTAATGACTTTAACAATTACTGCACAAATTCATTTATTTTCGACGCCATGAAATTATTGCATAAATTGTTTTAAAGATTGTCACTTGAATGCCATAAGACGTCATATTAAAGAGTAATTATTATTAATAATTGTAAAATTAAAAAAATATAAAAATTATTTGTATTAATAAATTGGAAAAATAAGTTTTTGTGACGCACATATTATTTGTGATAGGAAACTGTGCTACGATAACCCTTTGGCATAAGTGACGCTAAAAGCGTCAGACGGATTATTTGCTACACCACCTCTTATAACGCATTGATCGACAGACGAAAAGCGTCACAAAATTATATTTGTGACGTAAAATAAAATATTTGTGACGTAATTTTTCATTACAAAAACCATGTTTTGTTGTAGTACATAATTAAGAGATACCTGAGAAAGGGATAGATGAGAGTGGTATCATACTCGTACTAGATAAGAAAGGGATAGATGAGAGTGTATTGTACTGGATGAGAAAGGAATGGATGGGGTGTACACAAAGTTGGGTTTATATAGAAAACACTGGCGAGGAAATCTATATCGCTTTGACTGGTTTTGACCGGTCAAGCTATATACACTACACCATATTTGGGGGGTAGCAACGGTGCTCATGGGTTGCGAAAAGTGTTAGTAACGGGGACCGGCCGTTACGATTCATGGTGTGACGAATTTTAGCAACGGTAATGTTGCCGTTGCGTCTCAAGGTTAGCAACGGTACTAGCAACGGAGCAGTTCCGCCGTTGCTAGATTTTGCCCGCAACGGACTCTTTTCCGTTGCTTAATTTTTCCCGCAACGGCCAATTTTCCGTTTCTGATTTTAGTAAGCAACGGCTTAATCTCCGTTTCGGATATTTTCCAGCAACGGCCCGGTTTCCGTTTCTTATTTTAGCCCGCAACGGCGACATTACCGTTTCTAAACCTTGACCAGGTCAACGAAGACCGAGTTCCCTTTGCCGGGGAAATTTTAGCAACGGAAATTTTCCGTTGCTAAATCTTGACCAGGTCAAGGAAGACCGACTTCCTTTTAATAGCAACGCAATTTCTCCGTTGATAAACCTTGACCAGGTCAACGTAGACCAACTTTCCCTGAAAATAGAAACGGTAAAATACCGTTGCTAAATTTTTAACAGAAAAAAAAGCAGATTTTCCTGGTTTACCAGCCCTGGAATTGCAGGCAATACCCCTGCAATTCCCCCATTCCCCTGCACCTACAGTTCCCCAATTCCCCAATCATACATTCACAGAATCATACATTCATAGAATCAATTTCATTCATTCAAAGATATTCAATACCAAAATTTCATTTATACGTAGACAATATTTTATACTTAGACAATATTCCATACTTAGACAATATTTCAAGTTTACTTGGTGCTACACTTAGCCAAAAAAACAGAACTTATAATAACGAAACATAGCTAGTTTCAGACAATATTTCAAGTTTACTTAGTGTTCTCGTTCTATAAGACCTAGCTAGTTTCAGTACCTGTCTTTGCCGAAGTTGTCGAAATGAGGGCTGCAAAGGAAAAGCTACATCCGTCGACATGGTAACAACCTTAAGAATTTAAACCTGTATTGATTGTCCCTTTGCTACTGTAAAATGTAGCACCACCATTTGCATACATACTTCAATATAGCAAGGGGCAGTCAATACAAGCTCAAATCAAAAAGGTTAAGGAATTTGCACAGTAAGGCCTTGGCTTTGTTGTACCTTCCCATATAGCTGAAAGTGCATGATATCCCTGCAATTGTTAACAATTGTATCCAATATTCAGAAACCTTAACTTAGAACAACAAAATTTGCCTAATTGATGTGATACAGGAGAGGTCATATACCTGTCATCCAAATGCATTCTTATCCTTCACTGTACCCTAGCCTTTCCCTTTGCATAAGCCCGCAGCACAATACCTCGCATGAAAGTATAAACCAAATGTCAATATAGAGAAATTGATCAATATCAGAAGCAAAAACAAATGAAAGTAGCTAGATAAGTACTTACCAGGGATTGTTATTCCCCCGGGTGGCTACTACCGCTTCAGTGAACCTCAACTGCAATCACATAGATGTGTTCAATCATACATGTTTAAGTATGCATTAAAGATCACCAAGAAAATACAAGACATTTCAATTCAGATTCTAACTTAGTTCAGTGTTAGAACTACAAACATGGCATTCAAATAATGTATCTCCTACTTGTAAATAAAAACTGTACGTTGACAATCCAGTAAACATTAGGCAGCTAAAACAAATGCCTATCACACTCAAGTGTAACTTGACCCAACAAAAGTGAAAAATCTCGCAATATGACGGTTCAGGAAACACTAAAAAGATCACACAATATCATATAGACAAGTAGTTCTCAAATCAGAACAAGTCGAAACTAATCATCACAATACGAAATCTATCTATAATGGTTTATATTTCCTATGATCGTGCAAGTTAACTAAAATATACAAATTTTACAACAACGGAAAATGCCCAATGTAGCAGAACTTGCCAACTCGATCCTAACTAGTTATTAGAATACATACCCAAAGGTTTGATGACTCTGATCCATAAGTACACAGATCCATATCCTCAACTGCAACACAAGAACAATGCATAATTAGATATAGCAAAATATAATAATTAACAAGAACTGTAAGTTAGAATTGATGGACTATTAGGCAGAAAGTATAAACTGAAGTTCAATATCGAGAAATTATAACTAAGTAGTAGTACAAGCAAAAAAAAATGAAGCTATCTAAGTACTTACCAGGGAATGATATTCCCCGGGTGGCTACTACCGATTCAGTGAACCTCAACTGCAGTCACCTGCATCATCACATTATAACAGAACACAAACATATACAAAAAAAAACACACATCATTTAAAACATTCAATTTAACCCCGAAAATGTGTTATCCAAAAAAGTGCAAAACAAAAAAAGACTATCTGCTTCATGTCATCTAGCAACACTTTCACATGACTAGGCAATAATCATTCTAACTGGAACACCTTCCTCATATGATCTTCTCTGCTTTCTGTTGGTCCAGGTTGTTCTCATTCTCACAGAACACTTTCCAGTCCTCTTCTTTAATATTTGGAGGAACAAATAAAAGCCTTTATTCTTGTGTAGAATGTGTTTCTCCAATGATATCTGCTATAAAAGCCTGGTAAGTTTGCACTTGTAGTTCTCTCCAGGCATCTTCGTTATACTTGCTTGGCACTTGTTTTTCTTCATCGACCATAATTACCTGTAATTAAGAGGGAGGAAGACATAAGCACATTACAGATTTAGGTCAAGAGAAATATCATACACACTGAATCATAAACATACTTAACATACACAAAAAACTAAATAACTGAATCATGAACTAACATAAACAACAGCAGTAGTAACAAAACCTAAAAGAAAAGATTTATACCAACACCACCAGTACCAACAACACCAGAATCAAAAACTAACACCAACACCACCAGTACCAACAACACCAACAGCTAAACCTAAAATCAACAGCTGCTTAAATCATTGAATACCCAAATCAAAAACCTAAAAACAACTTAATTAGATCTATAACCAACAACATAAATTAGGGTTTTTTTATACCTAGTTCTTCCAGCAGCAGTATCAACAGCAGTACCTAAACAAAAAAAAAACGAAAAATCATCAGATCTATAACCAATAGCAAAATTAGGGTTCTTAGAAAATATACGACAAAAATTTGGGTTTTGAGAAATTAGGGATTCTTACGCAGAGAGAATCGACGAGAATCACTAACTCAGGGTTTTGAGAGAGGGATTTGAGAGAACTTAGGTTTTTGAGAGAGGGTTTGAGAAAAAAAACTGAAATCGAGTGAAGGAATGAAAAAAAACTGAAATCGAGTGAAGAGAGTGGGAATGGGATAAGAACTGAAATCGAGTGCAGAGAAGAGAGAAAGAACGAAAGAGAGAAATGAAAAAAACTGAAATCGCCCTTTTTCGCCCTAAGCAGAGAAGAGAGAAAGAACGAAAGAGAGAAATGAAAAAACTGAAGTCTTTTTCTCCTCTTGTTTTCTCTCGATAGATAAGATGGAGTCAGCTGTCTGGTTGGTGGGCTGAATCACTCTGACTGAATACGTGTTGGTTTAGTCAGAGAGGAGAATACCAAAAGTTTCCCATGGGTTGTAACTGTTCATGTTGGCACTGATACGTTTGGGTTGTAACTGTTCAAGTAAATTCAATGGTCGCGTCCCCCCAAAATTGTTGGTGTCTGTTGGTACTTTCCTTTCTCTATAAATTGTTCCATTAGAACATAGAGACCTCATTACCGGAGAGAACAGTGAGTTCTGATAAACATGGCTGGTAGGTATGCGAATGATCCTAGAGTAACTGATGACATCAGGAGAAGATTTCAACAAGAACGTATCAAATACCATCGCAATTATCCGTACAGTACGCCAGCCAGAAGAGGACCCAATCAGTGCTGTGTTCTTGGCCGTCTCAGCGGAGTATGCACTGTACATGATCCTTACAGTGACTATAATTTCATTGCCTTCCTTGAGGGAACTAGGGATATGATTGCAATCTATGGAAACTTTACAAATGGTCCAGACGAGAACAATCATGCTGGCGTTGTACCTGCTGGTGGTGGTGGTGGTGGTCTTGTTGGTGGTGGTTTTGGCGATGTTGCTGGTCCTGTCGGTGGTGGTTTTGGTGCTGCTGCTGGTCAGCCTGGTCTTGATGGTGGTGGTGCTGGTGGTCCTGTTGGTGGTGGTGCTGAATCTGCTGGTAGTAATGTTGTTGCTGGTGTTTAAGGAGGAACTTTTTTGTTATGTTTCTTATTCGATTGTTATGTTACTTTTTTTTTCAATATGCAAAACAAACTACAACAAATGATATCTAAAGACAAAAATCTATGTTTCTATCTATATTCTAGTTATGTTTCTATGTTTTCTAGCTAAGTTTCTATGTTTTCTACTATGTAAGTTTCTATGTTCTCTACCTATATATGTAATATAATGAAGTTTGTTTTCATCTACACTTGATCCATATTCAATTTCACTAGACAATAATAACAGCAAAAATTTCACAGTACTAGAGAGCTTACCAAGTTTTCGCCAATAGTCGCTTGAATTGAACAGTCAAGCTACATATCCTGCCTTGCACATCTGAAAACACCAAAGATACAGAAAATATAAGATGTAAACAAAGAGAACTTGGGAGCAAAAGATAGAAAGTGACCATTCATCATTACCTTTTTGTTATAACAGCCGGTTCATACAAAACAAGTTAGTATTCAGAAAACAAGATGCATGAAAATTAACAGAAAGCAAAAAGAGAAGCATGAAATATTTTTCATTATATAAAACAGCAGGGCTAGAAAACCTGCTTTAGCTACATATCCGACAGTTTGCAAGTTATGAAAATTACATGTTTTGGCAGAGTGTCTTCCTCTTTACAAAAAAACCAAAAAAAAAAGAGAAGACACTTAAATCAAAACCAAAGTCTTCCTACTTTTCACTGCTTCCAGAGTCTTCTCATACTCACAGAATGCCACCCAGTCTTCTTCTTTTATTTCAGGAGGAACATTCAGCAGTCTTTCTTGATGGGTGTTGCAAGTATCGTAGTAGTTTCTTCGCAACTCAAACTTGAGTCTCCTCCATGGTTCAGCCATCCCCTTTATAGTAGTCTTTCTTGAAGTATCAGGAATTACATATTCGTCCTGAAACCAAACCACACCAATTAATATCTCAAGGTATTAACCAGAAACTATGAACCTAAACAAAATTCAAAATTTTTAGGGGATATACCTTTAGCTGCCGCCAGACATCCATTTTATCCTTCATCGGCACCTGCCTCCAATTTTGGTAGGAGATAGGGATATGAGTACGTACCAAGGAGCCCTTAAAATGACCCATTTTAGCTGTCAAGTCGCCAGTGGGAAGTCCATTTTCATCTACCTCAACTTCTGCCATAATAACCTGCAAAATAGCACAAGGAATCCATAATAATTAACCTCCATTTAACAAATACATAAGCACAAACTCACATCCACACAATTTCACAGCAAAAAGGCGCACACGGCCACAAACATCCAAACCCTCTACTTCTATACTACCACAAAGTGATAATGATAGTAGTAGAGGATTTGGCAGGTTGGCCGCGAACAACAATTTGCTGCTACTTACACCTAAGCAGCAAAAAGGCGCACCCCTCGTACCCAACAAGTGATAACAAAAATCAAGGAGTAGATACGGCTGATGAAAAGAACGACAATTCAC
>JAJJMA010097117.1:0-12945 GCA_023529015.1 Papaver nudicaule
ACGCTGGCCTATGGAGGGCTTGGCCATGGACTGACAAGCATAACAAGGGTGGCGTGTGGCCAAGGATGGCGCTGGCTATGGCTTGGCCATGGACTGACCAAAGGACGTTTAAAGATGGTGTTGCCAAATAGACTAGGCCATAGACTGGCCAAGACATTTTTTACTTAACCAGAGTCGTTGTAGCAGTCCTGCTCTCCTGGCCACATGATGATTCATCATGCTTTGTTGGGTGGTGCAAAATTTTATCTTCTTAACATGGGCTTATTCCAAATCCATTATTTTCTTACCGACCCTTTTAATAATTATTGTGAGAGATAGTGCATTTATGCTGTTTTACAATTTTACCTATACCGAAATCCACCATCAACACCTGTAACCTTGGTAGACTGAGTTCGTTCTTGTCTATTCTACGATCCTTCTCTTGTGCAATAAGACCATTCAAGAACAACTACGGGACAACATGTTTTAATTGAAGCAACGTACGACTACACGTTCGTGTTGTAAGACCTAGTTAGCTCCGACTGTATATGTTTCTTAAGTGATTCTTTTCACAATTGAGGTAGGGACAAGTTGAGTATTATTTACTTGATTTACATGCCAGCCTCTGTTTGTAAATAGATTTCCGTAAAACCATTTATTAAAACCCTAAATTTATGTTCTTTTTGTAAATTATGGTTAAACATAATAAAGGTCTTGATCTAAGGTATATCCAACCGCAAAGAAACTAAAGATTAGGGTGCTTGCCGAACAAAAAGACTTACAGTTGAAGATCCAACCCTAAAAAGGTACGATATTCCTGGAGGATAAACCATTTTTCCCTCTAATAATGTGCTTTTGGCATGAACATACACATACTTGTCAAAATGCGTTATGACAGGACAGCTGTTGGCTACTAGTATCCGAGACCTTGGCTTGTCTTCCAAACCTTGGTTCGATGATGGATCTCATTTACTTTGGCTCGACATCACCATCTCTCTTCCGGTTATTGAACCGATTCCGATCGCTATCTCTCACGAAGGGTTGCCATCCTTCAGCTCCAGTCCCTTTATCCGCGTAAGTCCGGTGGGTCCATATGACTAGATCATGTTATTTCAACCCCCACCATTTTCTCTGCCAGCATCCAGCTAAGCTAAAAGATCCCCTCACCCCTCTCTCTCACTCACTGAAACCAACAAATTTATTCTGCTTAAAAAATAAATTCTCCTCTCATTTGTTCCGCTCTGCCAAATCTCTCACATTCTCGATCGAACAATGAAGAATTTCTAGGGTTTCATTTGAAAGAAACAAGCAATTTGATTATCCTTAAGGATGGCGTTTTGGTGGCCATTGATAGTTCTAGGGTTTGCATTTCTGATCTGTAAACTCTTATTAATGCTTATACCTCCTAATGTTCCTTCTATCGATGTCTACGCTGCTGATGGTAAACTATTTTCATTCCCCAAACTTTCTCTCTCACTCTCAGTAGACCTTGTATTTTTACTCATCTTTTGTTTGTTGTTAACGGTGGCAGTGTTGGATGATGGAAATCAAACTAAAGAGAACTATATCTATGTGAGTATTATTGTTCAAGATGCTTATTGTTTTACTTCAGATTTGTAGATTTAGATTGTGGTGGTCAGTTTCATTTTCATAGTTTTTACTTGATTTTAGTGTCTACCAGTTGATTTGTTAGATGTAGGTTTAGTGTAGTAACCGGTTCCAGTTCCAAAGGTTTAGCTTGATTTTAGTTTAATTGGATGATTATTGAGTTGTTAGTTTCGTTGCGGTGATGGGAAATTAGAGTTCTACCGAATGTTTAGGTGACTGAGAGTTTGGTGGAAATAAGAGTTCTACAAGAATGTTTAAGGTGACTGAGAGTTAGGTACTGGAGTTTGTTGATTGATGTAGATTCCAAGGAGGGGGAAAACAGTGAAAGGTACTCTAGTGAATTCTGTAGATTTATATTGCTGTAACAAGTACATCTTTCCAGTTTTCACTTGATTTAGTGTGATTAGATGATTAGTGATTTGGTGATTTGTTCTGTCCCGGTGGAAATTCAAAGTCGATGATATGTAGATTAGAATGTTTAAGGCGAGGGATGGGTTTTGGATTGTTTTGTTGATTGATGAGTTTTGATGTAGATACCAAGGAGGGGGAGAGCAGCACAAACTGACAGAGTTCGATGTTATGAACCTGCAACAATGAAATATTTGGGAGATTTTGCGGCACTAACTTCTGATCAAGTAGGTCACGTCTATTATGTGTTTTATCAATAATTCGTGCTGTTTACTGTTTCATGTGCTGATATATTTGTATATGATTTAGGTAAAAGAGCATGTGGCGGATGCGAGGAAGGCACAAAAGACTTGGGCTAAGAGTACGTTTAAACAAAGGCGTCAATTCTTGAGAATTCTTTTGAAGTATATTATTGAACATCAAGAGCTTATATGCCAGTAAGTGAGTCTTGTTTTACTTAACATTGTGTACAGCAGGATCTTATTGCATATTTGCATAAATAAACCCATATGTGAATCTATGTGGTTGCCAACTAATGCTATGTTTCATGATATTTTATTTACAATTGATTCATCTGCAGTTAATTTGTGACAGCGTAATTTTCCTCGATTATTAACTATGCTGCATTTCGTGCTTTATGTTTAACAGGACATCCTCTAGGGACACTGGAAAGACAATGGTAGATGCTTCTTTGGGCGAAATAATGACAACATGTGAGAAAATTACTTGGCTTCTTGCGGAGGGTGAGAAGTGGCTAAAGCCTGAATACAGGTTAGTATTTAAACCTATGTTTAATATTTTGGTTGCCACAACTTGGATAAATTCAGCTATTGCTCCATAGTGCATATCTTCCTTCGGCTCCTAAATAAAAGCATAATCATAGTCAAGCTCTGTAAACCGCGAGTTGGTTATTGTATACTTAATAGTGTCTTGTAGGCCATGAAGTTTAAATGGCAGGTGTTTGATCTTTATTGTTCATCTGGTATCTGGACATGGGATACTTGGCCAAATTTCTTCAATGGCCAACTTGCCAAAAATAGATTTTAGAAGAGAATAACTTAATTTTGATGTGGTGGACCAGTAGTCGTGCCCCCCTTTAAGTCTATTTTTTTGAGATTACCATGAGTTTAATAAACATATGAGCAACTGAACTTGCGTTACTAAATACTAACATTAATCATCTGGTGTCTTTCAGATCTTCTGGAAGGGCAATGATGCACAAGAGATCAAAGGTGGAGTTTCATCCTCTTGGAGTGATAGGTGCCATCGTCTCATGGAATTATCCATTTCATAACATTTTGAACCCAATGCTAGCAGCAATATTTTCAGGAAATGGTGTTGTGGTAAAGGTAAACGTTATAAAACTTTTACCATTCATTCTGTATGAAGCAAAACCTGATGGAAAAATATTCTTGATACTCCTCGATATTCCTCCATTTTGACTGCTCTTAAACCAGATCAACTTATTAAGTTGAAATCACTATTTTAGGATTAATGTGCATCTGTTACAGTCCTTCCAATTGATAGAAGTCGGTACGGTTGTAAATGTAGGTTTCAGAACATGCCAGTTGGTCTGGTTGTTTCTATGTTAGAATCGTTCAAGCCGCTCTCGCTGCCGTAGGGGCTCCTGAGAATCTGGTCCATGTTATAACAGGGTAAAACTTTCGGTCCTGACTCCTTATCTCATGTTACCGGCCCTTTTAATTTGAGTATACCTACTATTTGGTAAATCTTCGTTTACCAGATTTGCAGAAACAGGAGAAGCACTTGTATCATCTGTTGATAAAATCATTTTTGTTGGATCCCCGGGTGTCGGCAAGATGGTATGTTTTTCTGTTAACTGACACAATAAACATATTTCTTTGGATTCCTGATTTTCGGATCATTGCTGCTGAATATTGTGTTGATTGAAAAACCTCGAATATGACCTTAATGACTTCAAGACTCTTCAAATGCTTCATTCAAGGGGTACTCCAAGAATGTGGCCAATAAAGGATATACAAGGCCGTGAATGCTTAAAGATAATCTAAGTGTAGTACATGTGTTTCAAAACTGAGATTACCTGGAAACTTTCATTTGTATATTTCCACGCATCTCCATTAGTTTACAACAGTGTTTCACTGGTATTATTTCCACTCTCAGTTCACCTCACAACCTGCCGTGCTGATACAGTGACGTGTTTGGAATTTTTGTAGATCATGAGAAGCGCTTCAGAGACATTAATACCAGTCACTCTTGAGCTTGGGGGAAAAGATGCATTTATTGTTTGTGAAGATGTAGATGTGCCTCATGTAAGGAGTTTGTCTTTGCTTAAAACTCTGGCATGGTTAGAAATTGTTGAGTTGGTCTCTGAAGTTAAGACCTTCACAGTACTGGGATATTTATGTTTTATGTAACTTTAATCAGATTATCTTTCACCATACAGGTTGCACAAATTGCTGCTAGAGGTGTGCTTCAATCAAGTGGCCAGAACTGTGCTGGCGCTGAGAGATTTTATGTTCATCGGGACGTTTATTCTTCATTTGTGGCGCAAGTAGTCAAAATCATAAAATCTGTTTGTGTTGTAAGTATTTACCTTTTGATTATAAATGTACCCAAATACACCTGTTGTTTCTTTTCATAAAATAGTTCAAATTGGCATGAAATTCAAGACCGGTAGACCACAGTTATAAAACCTAGAATCTAGCTTAAGTGATTTCTTAGAAACAAAACTTAAGATTTGTTTAACTATGCAGGGTCCTCCATTAGCTGGAAAGTATGATATGGGTGCAATTTGTATGCCTGGGCATGCTGAGAGGCTCCAAAACCTCGTGAATGATGCTGTGGACAAAGGGGCAGAGATTGTTGGGCGAGGAAGTTTTGGCAATTTAGGTGAAGATGCTGTTGACCAGTTCTTTCCACCTACTATATTAGTAAATGTAGACCACACAATGAAGTTGATGCAAGAAGAGGTAACTTGACAAAGTTAATAGAACACAATGATTAAGTTTTGCTTTGAAAAGCTCTCATAAAACTGAATTTTGTTAATCTGCTTGAAGGCTTTTGGACCGATAATGCCAATAATGAAGTTTAGCTCCGATGAAGAAGCTATTAAGTTGGCCAATGACTCCATTTACGGACTTGGATGTGCTGTGTTTTCTGGAAATCAACGGCGTGCGAGAGAAATAGCTTCCCAGTTAAACTGTGGAGTTGCTGCGATCAATGATTTTGCATCGAATTACATGTGCCAGGTACTCATTTGATAATATATTTGAATTATGTAATCCTTTATAAATCTTTTAGTCATTTACTTAGGAAATTTTCACCCTGTTAATGAGTTTGTTTATGTTCTAGTCGCTGCCATTTGGTGGTGTGAAACATAGTGGATTCGGAAGATTTGCTGGAATAGAAGGATTACGAGCTTGTTGTCTTGTAAAATCTGTTGTTGAAGATAGATGGTGGCCATACATCAAAACCAAGATACCAAAACCAATTCAGGTCATTATGGAAAAACTTGTTTTTAATCTATATTTTGGAGTAAAATTTTTATATCACTAACCGGTGCACGGTTTATTAAATACAGTATCCAGTAGCAGAGAACAGCTTTGAGTTTCAAGAGTCACTTGTAGAAACACTCTATGGTTTGAATATATGGGATAGACTGAGAGTATTGGTTAACCTCTTAAAGATCCTTTCAGAAAAGAACTCTACTACCAAGAATGCGAGAAGAAACTGACTGGCGCAAATGTTCGAAGTGTTGCCCCCTTTCCAGGAACAGCTGGTTTCCCACAGTTTTAATGGTTTGCTCATCAATCAGCTTTAGAGATTGAAGGGATTTTGACATTTCTTGGTCCCATCTATCGTCTTCTTACCCTCTCCTCGGCTAATTAGATCTTGAACCCTAATGTCTAATCTTATGTATCTCTTCAACAGTTGATACTCTAGTTTTCTTTGTGGGTAACACGAATTTGATAGATGTCAAAGTTATGGTCTAATTGATATATTGTAATACAATGAGAACCTGTTTTGAGAAACAAGGTGTACTTGGCTGCTTAATTTTCTCTCTTCTTTCTGATTTTGAAGTTTCCTCGTTCACTGGGTATCAGGGAGTGTGATCTAGTAGACTGGCGAAATAATTGGGTGCTGCTATTTTCAACCTGAGCTGGGCCTGGGAGTAGTTGGAAAAGCATCCAGGTCTTGCTATGGAGTAGCTGGAGAATGTACCCCAGGTGTTTCCCATTCCGAGTCATGAAACTTGTCCCAATCGGTACCAAGAGTCAACCTACCAAATTGACCATGTCTATACCGACCAAGCAATCAGTGCTCCTTGTGCTAGCACCGTCTTTCTAGAACTTCACTTGTGACGCTCCTATATTTATTTAGCGGTGCCACAGGTAAATATTCCCAGGAGTAATCTGGTGACAACTCTTGGCACAGTAGTGCTCTTAAACTTTCTGTCCCAAAATTTCAGCAGACCAGTAGTATGTTGCAAGATTATCTCGATGACGCTTCGACGTTCCGGCACCGACAATATAACTCCCACAGTTCAGAATTGTCTCGTAAATATCCAATCCAATCAATGTTTTGGGGTAAAACAAAAAAGACAGCAACTTTTCACTGCTGCAAACCCCGTCTGGTCGTCTTAAATAGTTTAACGTTGACAGAGAAATCTGTTTTTATCGTTAAATCCCTTTATTACTTTTCCGTTAAATTTTGGATGTTTCCATAAATTAAAAAATTATTTGTCAGTTCTTACAAAAACAAAAAAAAACTAAAAAATAGAATCTAAAGTATTCCGGTTTTTATTCTCCCTAAAACAGAGAACTTGAGCGTCAGTGAGTGAAGAGAGAAAAAAAAACTCAAATTCACAGATTTTTTTTTTTGTTAATTTTCTTTCAAGAAATCTGATTTTGTGAAGTAAAAATTTGTAAGAAAATGGTGGAATTTCTATGATTTAGAGGTTGAATTATACAATTCATTTTTTCCTAATCTGAAACCTAATGGTTGTTGTTGTTACTGTAAGTAAGTGTTGATTTTCAGTGATTTGTATTCTTGTAAAATTTGTTGGTGTAAGCAGTATAGATCTGGAAATTGTATATGTTCTTCTCGATTTACTGTTTCCCGCTTCTCGATGCCGTCGGGATTCTTCTTTGCTGTTTCTCAAGGTATGTTTTTTTTTTTTTTTTTTTACCTCAGTGTTAGTTAGTTAGTTAGAACATCTTGATGTGCTTTTAGTAAACACTAGTAATGCTGAACATCTGCATGATGAGATTTTTGATCATTTTTTGAAATTGTGTTTTGGGAGGATTTTGTAGTGTTCTTGATATCCGTGCTTGTTTTCGTAAGTTCTTGATGAGAATCTATTGGAAGCTATTGTGAGCATGCAAATGTATTGAAGGATGTTAGGGTTTTAGGTTAATGATTTGTTCCTTGTGAGATTTTCATAGATCGTTTGTTTATCTAGGGTTTTAGGAAAATGTTTATCTGAGATTTATCAAATTTTTGATTTGCAGTGCAATTGAAGAAGGTGCGATGGGTAATACTAGAGTGTTTGATTGTATTATCATGTATGGCATTTGATATAGATGCTGAATTACCTAATTATTTGGTGGAATCGCCTTTGTTATCACCTGCACATTCACCATTTCCCAATCGGGCTATTCCTGAACTTCCATTACCTGTTGACCTTCTTCCATACTCTCGTCATCGATCACATAGGAAGCATTTTACACCTCGTGATGCACCATCGCATGTGCTTGTACCAGCTGAGGCTCCAGGATTTGGTTCTCTATCGACATCAGGTCATGCTCCATCAAGTCCACGGTTGGCGCGGCCATTAATGAGAAAGATGCCATTTCCTGATCCTAATTCTAAATTCCCACCTCACCACCGATTGGTTGGCATTGCACCTGCTAACTCCGATGGTGGATCAATTCCTTCTGGATTTGCTCAGCCACCAATTACTCCTCGTAACTCTGGTAAGATACTACGGGAACTACTTTCTTAACTCTGTATAACTAGTTTTGGGCGTAAAATAATGTTAAGCTAACACGTCGCAGTTGACAGTTGTCATGTGGTATAACTGTAAGAAAAAGTGTGAGTTGATTATTATTTCTATTATGTGATACTAAAGAAACATTTTGGCTTTCCAATATACTGGACGAAAAACTAATATTTGCTTTTACTTTTTATATCGGGCAGACTGTTGTCAACAAGATATGGTGCTGAAACGGGGGAGTAAAGGTTGCCACTGTGTGTATCCTATAAAGCTTGATCTTCTCCTTCTGAATTTTACAACTAGCTCAAAGTGGAGTCCCTTTCTAGAAGAATTAGCTTCTCAGCTTGGGTTACGAGTTTCTCAATTTGAGCTTATCAACTTTTATGTGCTCGGTTTAACAAAAGTAAATATTTCGATGGACATTACTCCACACACAGGAATCAGTTTTTCTCACAAAGATGTGAAACAAGTAAATTCTTCACTTGCTATGCATAGGATTCATTTTGATCCTCAGCTGGTGGGTGATTACAAGCTTATAAATCTGACCTGGTTTAAGCCCCCTAATCCCTCCCAAGGTAAGTTTTGTAGAATTTTAGTTATAATTTTTGATTTTCTTGAGATTTTTCGACGTGATGGTAGCACATGATCCTTGAATATCTTACGCTGCAACATAAGATTATCAACTAGAGTAAACTGATTAAGCTCTAACGATTTGGTTACTTCAACTGTCAACTGTAGATTTAACATCAGATTTTGCATACACAAAAAATATATAGGTTGACTAATTTAAGCTGAAGTACATTCTAATGATTGGATTTGCTTAGATGCTTATCATTTAATAATTATCAGCTTATATAGGATAACGAACATTGCTCAAGATTAATAATTCCAAGCCACTTGTATGGATTTGACCTATGCATTTTGCTTGAAAACAAAAAATGACATGAGAATCATGGATATAGAGAACTTGTTTCCAAGACCTCTCTGGGTTGCATATAACTTCTGAGTTTGACCAACTATGGTGCCTATAACTTTCAGAGTGGTGAACATGGTTCATTTTTCTTTTTTGATAGAATTTCCTGTGTGTATCTATTTTCTTTAATTGGGTTCCTGTTGTTTGCAGCTCCCGCTCCCCTATCACATGTGAATGCTCCACCTGTTCAACCTCCACCTAGTACCCAAAGTGGTGCTCCTAATAGAAGTATAAGTAAAAAAGTGGCTCTCGGTCTTGGTATTGGTGCTGGTCTACTGATCATCATTCTTATAGCAGTGCTGATAACTTGTTGCATGTCTGGTAGAGGAAGGAAGAAATCTCCCACCTGTGAAACTGGTAAGTAGTCTAATGCATGTGCCTGCTTGTTGTACGATTATAAACGTAGCATTGTCAATCAATTATTGGATCTTATGTAACAGAAAAGCCAAAGTCTGCTGATCCTTTTCCTGGCGGAGGTTCTTTTCCCCATCCTACCAGTACGCGGTTTCTGGCGTTCGAAGAACTTAAAGAAGCAACTAATAACTTCGAATCTGCTAGTGTGCTTGGAGAAGGCGGGTTTGGCAAGGTATTCAAGGGTGTATTAAGTGATGGTACAGCGGTTGCCATTAAGAAGCTTACTACTGGAGGACAACAGGGTGATAAAGAGTTCCTGGTTGAGGTTGAGATGCTTAGCAGGCTACATCATCGTAACCTAGTGAAGCTTGTGGGTTACTATAGCAATCCCGATGCTTCACAAAATCTTCTTTGTTATGAGCTTGTCCCAAATGGAAGCTTAGAGGCCTGGCTCCATGGTATTCACTCGTTTTTCCTTTCTTATTAAATTGTGGTAATTCATTGTTAGGTGATAGTGTTTCACTGATCTTGTAAATGATGACTTTTTTTATGACAAAGTTGTTCTTATTACTTAGAAAAAATGTTCTTCGAATTGTTAATATGGAAAATATCAGATAGAAGTTCTTGGCATCTTATCGGGGAACTTTCATGAATGGTGTTTGTTTCAGGTCCCTTGGGAATAAATTGTGCTTTGGACTGGGAATCTAGAATGAAGATTGCTCTAGATGCTGCTAGAGGACTTGCATACTTGCATGAGGACTCACAGCCTTGCGTGATCCATCGGGATTTCAAGGCATCCAATATTTTACTTGAAAACAACTTCCATGCTAAAGTTTCTGATTTTGGCCTTGCCAAACTGGCACCAGAAGGTCGTCAGACACATCTATCTACGCGTGTGATGGGCACATTTGGGTAAGTCACAACCACACTCTTTGTGCGAAGCTGTAATCTTTTTGCTAATGTTCTTCTAGCAAGTAACTGTAAACTGGTTACAATACGGTTTCCAGGTATGTTGCTCCTGAGTATGCCATGACTGGTCATCTTCTAGTAAAGAGTGATGTATATAGCTATGGAGTTGTCTTACTGGAGCTGCTGACTGGAAGAAGGCCTGTAGATATGTCACAACCTTCCGGCCAGGAGAACCTCGTAACATGGGTTAGTACTTTCTCGTTCATTTCCTACAGCTCATTATTTTTTAGATTATCTACAAGTATGAGTGGCTTCTTCTGGTTTGGGTACTACAAGACTTTCAGTGTTTGTAATCACTCTTATATTTTATCAGCTAGAATTTGCTAAAATCATGTGTTGTCATACTAACAACTTGCACAAGATAAACTAAATAGTATCTGATTAATCTTAGGCTAATTAATATTGCAAATGTTGAAAAAGTTTTTCGGTATAGAAAAGAGAAGGAATAAGAACTGATTTTTGTTTTTGCTTTGTTCAGGCGAGGCCAATCTTAAGAGATAAAGAGCGGTTAGAGGAGATTGCTGATCCAAGGCTAGGAGGAAAGTACTCGAAGGATGATTTCGTTCGTGTTTGCACAATTGCAGCAGCTTGTGTTGCACCGGAGGCAAATCAACGGCCCACGATGGGGGAAGTGGTGCAGTCACTCAAAATGGTACAGCGTAATACAGAGTATCAAGATACCATTTCAACAGCCTCAAATGCTCGTCCAAATCATAAGCAGTCATCCACAACTTATGAATCAGAAGATGGGACTTCTTCTATGTTTTCCTCCGGCCCTTTCTCTGGTCTAAGCACTTTCGATAATGACTTAATCTCTAAAACCGCAGTTTTTTCAGAAGATCTTCATGAAGGAAGGTGAGAAATGGTTCCAGAACACATGGGCTTGAAATTAACAAGAGATTTCGGGATTTTAACTCAGCAGAGACTCCACTTATCATTTTCTCCCAGGTAGCTAGCAGTCAGTTTTCTCCTTGATAGGCATTCATTGTATATTCCATGATAGTTTTATTCTCATTGTTTTCAAGGCGTTTTCGGGTTTTAATTTTATATGTCACCATGGGTATACCGTATATTTATTATGCTGAGTTCTTGTGTGTACATATAAATACATGTGCACACGTATTTTTAATATACAAACAACTTGCACATTTTAGTTTGTGCATGCATCTGATAAGATGAGCCTCACTATTTCTTGCCGTTAATTCAGTTGTTTAAATTTGTGGGATTTTGAGATAAAATTGGGTATCACTGCCTATGGCTTACCAAGTAATTTTTAGGGTCTGAGCAATGCGGTGATCAAGTCCACAAAAAAGGAGAATTTTTTTAGAAAATAGTAAAACCTTCTAAAGGTAGTTAAAATTTGGTATCCGTAGACTGTTATTATCGGTTAAAAATTTCAACTGCTCCTTGCTTGATGCTAAGCCATTGTTTATATTTGATTTCTACATGTTTTTATATCTCTTCGTTTTATTTTTTTGTTTCATCTAATTCCAGTTTTCTTCCTTTCACAAAAATGGATCACAGTAGTTGGCCTCCGATGAACATTGTCATTTTTTCTGTCTTCTTAATATTATCTTCTACAGAGGCTCACTGTAGACCTCATAGTTTTGGATACCCAGTCCCTTCTGCAACTGCTAAGAAGGCGATATCATATGGACAGTTCATGCCTACACCACCATCATCAACATCAGAATCACCAGGGACGCCATCATCTGGCTCTTCTTATTCTTATTCGTGGTCATCATCGACGACATCACCCCCAACTTCTCAACCTTCAACGTCTAACTCTCAGTCATCCTCATCGACATCCCAACAACCATCAACTTCTTCTTCTTCGTCAGCGTCGTTTGACTCCAACTCTTCTTCTTCTTACTCATCATCATCATCTTACTCATTTAACTCTTCTTCCAACTCTTCCTCCTCCTCGTCCGAATCAAACTCCGCACAACAACCATCCTCGTCCTCTTCGTCATTAAATTATACAAGATCGTCGTCATCAAAATCAAGTTCTCCACCATCATTTAAATCTCAATCGCCACCCTCTACGTCCCCATCCTCCTCATCGTCAAAGTCAGGATCGTCTCACACTGGAACTTCTGAATCGTCAAAGCCACCATCAACCACTCCCCCATCGCAGGAGGCGGAATCATCTAAATCTCATTCAAGTAGTACGAAATCTCAACCAGCATTGTCAACCCCACCGTCCTCCTCATCCTCCTCCTCCTCCTCCTCGTCAGAGTCATCTCAATCTCATACAGGTAAAGATAACTCTCACTCAGGAGTTTCCACATCTCCTTCACCACCAGCCACTCCCCCATCGTCCTCTTCGTCAAAGTCTGAATCGTCAAAATCTCAACCACAACTACCAACGCCACCCTCCTCCTCCTCCTCCTCAGAGTCGTCTCAATCTCATACGGGTAAAGATAACTCTCACTCAGATGTTTCCATATCACCTTCACCACCAACCACGCCCCCATCATCTTCTTCATCAGAGTCAGAATCGTCTAAATCTCATTCCATCGGTACGATATCTCAACCACCACTATCAACGCCACCATCCTCTTCCTCCTCCTCCTCCTCGTCAGAGTCGTCTCATTCTCATGTAGGTAAAGATAACTCTCACTCAGATATTTCCACATCACCTTCATCACCAACCACTCCTCCATCGTCCTCTTCA
>JAJJMA010097147.1:0-13397 GCA_023529015.1 Papaver nudicaule
CGTATTGGTGATCTCCAATCTGTTTCCGCCGACTCTTCTGTGCTTGTTGTTAATACTTCTCTTTGCCTCGGCGCTGCTACTGATGGCTGCATTACTCTTTCAATAGCTATTGAAGGAACATCAGGGTCTGTCATCATTGAAGAGAAAAAAGCCAGCGCATCAGCATGCCTGTTATCCTTTCTGCAGATGTGGCGAAACTTGATACCTATGATCCTCTGGGCGTACTCCCTAGCAAGTTTTAGATACTTCTGCATAGACGGGTCTGCTGTCTGGTATCGTCCAAGTATTTGCCGAATCACCAGCTGGGAATCACTTGTCAATCTGACATTGCTAATCTTCATTTCAATAAGTATTCGCATGGCGTGAATAACTGCTTCGTATTCTGCCTCATTATTAGTCGCCGGGAATTCTAGTCTTAGCGAGTGCACTATCTTTGCTCCCTTTGGCGAGATAAGAACAATTCCAATTCCTTTTCCTTCTCTATTTGACGAACCATCTACATAGACCTCCCATCCATCAGGCCTGCACTTCAACAAATCTGGTACTTCATGCTCTTGCTCATCCAAGGAAGAAGGGATTTCTTCTATCTCTTCTTCTTCATCAATTGGGAAGTCAGCGAGAAAATTTGCAATGACTTGGGACCGCTGAGCTGTGCGTATTTCATACTGGACGCCGAACTGCTCAATTTGCTGATTCCATTTGGCGATGCGTCCCACTCGTTGGGAGCTGTGCAAGATAGATTCTATTGGAGTTTTAGTAAGAACCACTATGGGATGAGCATGAAAATATGGACGCAACCGCTGCGATGCAAAAACCAACGCCAGTATCAACTGCTCTATTTTGGTGTAATTCTTCTCCGCCCCTTGCAATGTTCTGCTGATATAATATATAGGCGTTTCCCCGCCCTTGGTCCTTACGAGCACTGCACTGATAGCGAATGATGTAGCGGCGAGATATACTCTCAGTTCTTCGCCATGCTCAGGTGGCTGAATTGCTGGGAGAGTGGCGAGATACTTTTTAATTCCTTGGAATGCCTCTTCATGCGCTTCAGTCCAATTGAACTTTTCCCCTTTCTTCAATGTCTGGAAAAATAGTTTGCACTTGTCGGAGAATCTGGAGATGAATCTGTTGAGAGACGCCAAAGTTCCATTGAGTCGCATAACATCTTTTACGGTTACCGGCGAGGGCATCTCTATGATCGCTTTTATCCTGGCTTGATCAGCTTCTACTCCCTTCTTGGTGACAACATACCCCAAAAATTTTCCTGAAGTTACACCAAATACGCACTTCGCCGGGTTAATCTTTAGCTTGGTAATACGCATATGGTTGAATATTTCTCTGAGGTCTTCCACATGAGTTTGCTTCTTTTTGCTCTTGACAAGCATGTCATCAACGTATACTTCCATCGTCCTTCCTATCCACTTTTCAAACATTTTCTGCGCCATCTCTTGATAAGTAGCGCCAGCATTCTTCAACCCGAAAGGCATTCGAGTGTAACAAAATAACCCCTTAGTGGAAAAGAAAGCTATATGCTTCTGATCTTCCTCCGCTAGAGGTATTTGGTTATATCCTGAATAACCATCCATGAAGGACAGCAACTCGTGACCTGACGTAGCGTCCACAGTTTGATCTATACTTGGCAGCGGGAAGCTATTCTTGGGACAAGCTCTGTTAAGATCACTAAAGTCGATGCAGATTCTTACCCCTTTGTTCTTTTTAGGCACTACCACCATGTTAGCTATCCATTGTGGATATTGCACTGGCCTAATTACACCAGATGCCCTCATTTTGTCGAGCTCTGCCTCTACCGCTTCTTTGTATGCTGGGGCCAACTTCCTTATCCTTTGCTTAAACGGCCTGATCTTTGGATCGATGTCTAGTTTATGACATGCTATCGCCGGGTCAATACCTGGCATCTCGTTCATGCCCCAAGCAAAGACATCAACATACTCCCTGAGTAGTGCTTGCAACCTCGCTGATTCGTCTTCATTTAGCAGAGTGCCAATTTTTACCATCTTTGGATCCTTATCATCGCCGATATTTATATCCTTTGTAGGTTCCACCGCCGTGAAATGTAACTCTGGTTCTCCCATCGGCGATGGTTCCTTTAATTGCTATAAGGGCTTGTCTCCAGGCTTCGCCGAGTCTTCCACTGAATTTACTGAATGCACATATGTGGTTGGGTTGGCGATGAAATCTAGAATTTCTTGCTCCTTAATCGCTTCCTTACCGAGTTTCTTTTTTTCTGCCATTTTCACCTTTCGATTTTCTCGCATTTGTACATCTGCAGAATTGCACGCCTTGGCCACTGATAAATCTCCAACATACTCGGCGACCCCAAATGGTGTAGGGAACCTTAGGCGTTGATGATAAGTAGAAGGGACTCCTTTTAAACTGTGGAGCCATGGTCTCCCCAGAATTGCAGCATACGGCGAGTCGACATCCACAATACAGAGAGTAGTATTTAAGAAGTATTCATCACAGATCTTCACCTTTAATTCAATCTCGCCCTTAGGCTTAGATGCAATGCCATTAAACCCATAAATGTTGTAGGAGGATACCGTCGGCGAGGGTATTTTCTTGTCTTTTGCTCTCATCGCCTCAAAGGCAGTGTTAAAGAGGATATCCACAGAACTTCCTGGATCAATAAGCACCTTTGGCAGCCTGAACCCCTCCATTTGAATGGTTAGAACCAAAGGATTGTTGTGATTTCTTCCCTCAGGAGGAATTTCTTCGGCAGAAAATCCAACACATGCCTTCATCCACTCTTGCAGAGGCTCTTGCTGAACGGCGACACTGCAAATCTCATTTCCCATTCTGTCTCGCTTATGCACACGAGATAAAACGTTATCATGAAATTCATCTCTTGTAATCTTGGAATGCACAATGGAATAGCAGTCTAACTCCAACAAGTCTCGCTCAACCTTAACCTCATACACCTTTGGAGCTTGAGCAGGAATGGCCTGAATTGGATGGGCCATGAGAGGAGGTGGCGGCGGTAACTCTAGGAAGTCCTGAAATTTTCCCATACGGACGAATCGATGAACTTCTTGCTGTACGCCAGTACAATTCTCAGTTGTATGGCCATGAAATTGGTGGAATTGACAAAATGAATTGGTATTGGCTGGCGGGACCCTTGGGTTTCCTCTGTTGTAAGGATAGCGGATTTCATCCCTACAATTTGAACTTTCAATCTGACCAAATGCATCTGTATAAGAAACACGCAGTTTAGGTAGAGTAGCATCTTGGAAAGGTTGCTGATTGCCTCTGCCAAACTTTCTGTTTCCATTTCCATTTCGCCGATTATCTCTTCCTCCACGCCCATAATTTCCTCCTCTAGTATCCTGTTTATCACGCCCATCATAATTTTCACGTTTCTGCGAGTTCCAATGCTGTTCGGCGGTAACTAACTGCTGCTGTTTTTCCGCTTCTGGTACCACTATCGCCGAAACAGGATTCTGCGCCAATCTCCGCTGCTCAGCCTTCAGCCATTCTTTCTTGATTTCTTCTTGATCTTCCAGCGAGAGACTATTAATTGAATGAATTTGTTTTGCTCTTTCCTTCTTCGAGCGCAGCTCTTCTTCTCGGATTTCTTCATAATTCAACCATTCATCCTGCATCGCCCTCAAGGTTTGCAGGTCCTTTGGCATATCCCAAAATAGCTTTTGATATAACTGGTCTGTCGTCTCCATGCCGCTAAGAAATGATCTTATCTTCTCCTTCTCTGATACTTCTGACCCCACTTCACTACTTGCCTTTCTCCATCTTTGAATGAAACTTTTGTAAGCCTCCATGTGTCTTCTCTTAATGTTGAATAATCTCTCCACGCCCGGCCGACTTCTATTGTTCTGGATAAAGGCACGCAAAAACTTGGATTCCAATTTCTCGAAATCCCTAATCTTTCCTTCTTCAAGCCCATCAAACCAAGCTAAAGCCTCCTCCTTGAGTGTAGCGGGGAAAGCCATACACATTATGGGGTCTGACCCTATCCAAGCTGCCATATCTCGCTTGTAAGCTTTTAAGTGCTGCGAAGGATCTCCCGTTCCATCATAGGTGGAGGTGAATTTAGGTGTAGAATACTTGGGGGACACAAACCCATAGGTAATACAGTCATGAAAAGGTGTTTTTTGTGCTTCTGACAATGCCACCCTGTATTTCGATTCCCTCGACGATCCACTCAACGCCTCTACTTTGTGCTTTAATCGGCGAAGGTCCTTCTTCATCTCTTTATCTATTTTATGCTGCCGCTTAGAACTGCTGCGGTCCTTGTCATCTTTTCCATGTACGTTCAATCTCCTGCCTCTTTCATCATATTTCGATGTGGAATCTGACATTTCTGGCGTACTAGTTCCACTCTTTTCAGCTCGGCGAGTTGTATGGGAATTTGAGTAGGAGTGCGCATGAGACCCATGACGAGATGAATGTGTATGAGAGGTATGGCGAGTCGAGTGCGAATGGGATGCATGGCCTTTGTTTTGTGCCGCCATCAATTCTCTGTGACTCTGAAGTACTGTCTCCATCTGCAATTGCATTTGCCTCTGCACTTGATCTGCTTGTCTATTATTAGCCTCGAGAATCTGCCTCAGCAGAGTCTCTGTGGTATTTGTGGATCCAGTGTTATCTGCTATCACCACTGGGCGAGTTACAGTAGCTCCTGGTACTATCGCTGCTCCATTTATGCTTCCCGCTTGCGGAATTTCTACCGCCATAACTGGTTCCGCCACCACTGCTGGAACTTCTTCTGCGACATGTGGAGTTTCGCCGACACCTTGCACCAACTGCTGCTGAACATTGGCTACCACTCTGTTTCCTGCGATTGCATTCTGAGCTGCTTCCCCAGCATTCGATGTTTCGCCCAAGGTAAATCTTCTACCGCCCATCTGCTCGCCACAAGCATTTGCTTCCACTTCGCTACTGATTCTCCTTAGCATTGAATTAGGCTCGGGTGATCTTTCTGCATCCTCTAAATGGGTGATATCTTCCACGAAAACTTCTTCTTGGCGAGTCACTCGTTGAACAGGTGATCGGCGGGATGAGCTTGCCAAATTAGGGTCTACTGGACCAGCTGTTTCCAATGTTCTGCTTCTAGTGTTGTGACCACTGGGGCCTGTCGCCGATGTAGGAGGGATAGGATGCCGAGGAGGCCTACCCGCCGGAGCTTTATCGCTTCTTCCTCTAGGACCCATTCGCCGAGGATCTGTAAAAGAAGACAAACACACTTCCTGACAGTATTGCTCTGTTAGTACTGTGGGTAAATGCCAAATAAGTTAGTTGGGTTGCTTTTCAGAGTGTTAATGAATGAAAGACAAAAGAAATAACTTTAAGCCACGTGATGTGCAGATGATGACCTAATCATGCAAGAATTGCAAAAACATCCTATGATACTATGATTTCCAAATCAAATGATGGTACGGCAGATGTTTTTAGGAAAAACTTTTGAAATGAATTTTAGAACACCATTTTCTTCATGAGTCTATCATTTCACCTACTCGCCAGAAAAGATACTTTTGACGGTAATATATATCTATATTAGCTTTTTCCGATGGGAATCCATACCCAAAAATGACATTTTCCTATCTTTTAAACTGACTTTATCCACTACTCATGTGAAAAATGTAAAATATGTGATAAGATTGCCAAACCAGGCTAACTAACGCTTGTCTATAACCATAATAACATTTAACACAACATAGTTTCCATAAATGGTAAAAAAATGTCTACTGGAGATCCAAATCCATCGCCATAACATACTAAAAATACTCTACACTTTCTAATCTCAGTAATACTCTACAAAGGAATCCTTATAACAAGCTGCATAGCATACCATGTATAGCAAAACAAAAGTAAAATCATGAATAAATTTCGCATGGTGAGCCTGACATCCCTAAAATAGTATGAAAATATTGCTGAAACATCACGGCGAGCTCTAAAACTCATATTTCATACCATATATAGAAACAAGAACATATGACAATATCACAAATCATACTCAAAATCAAGGAAAACACATGTTCAAAACCTTTTCCAGCGCCAAAATGTAACTGTGTAAAATCCCATGGGTTAGATCTTACACAGTACACCCAAATAACTTACACAAACATACACATAATCAGACCTAAGCATTCATCTAGCATATAGCATAAGATAGGAGGAGAGTAAGGTTAGAGATACTTGACAAGCTGATTTACTTGGTTCGCCCTAAGTCAGGACTACATCCAAGGATTCCACTATTATCAACATGATTACAACTCTTAGTTACCTTGCTTATCTTCTAAGTGTTTTCTCACAGTAAGAACCCTAATTTCGGCCTTGGGCTAGGGAGAGCAAGTAGAATACTTTTCCTCTCTCTAGACCAATCCCAAAATATGTCCAACCCCTTTCTCAGAGGTGTCTCTCGCTATTTATAAGGGATTACAATAGTGCTATACAACTAATACAGACAGATTACGCTCTGACATTGATTTGTCTTCTTTCGCTGATAAAGTATCTCGCCGAGGTAGAATTATTCTCAGCGAGTGGTTCTTCTTGAGGATAAGGATTGCTGACGAGGTTCCCACTGAGTCAACAAGTCAACCCTGACAATCTATCCGTTCTGACGAGTATTGAATGCACAACTACTTCTCACCTACTTATCACCTTCCCACGCTGCACTAATCTTACTTCGCTGATGACATTTCATCTCGCCGCTAGGCACTGGTACCATATGCTTCGCCCACAGCTTTTACTGCTGATTCCATACTTCTCATGAGGGCCCTTTTGATACATCTTAGCCCTTAGGATGCTATTATCATGCGAAGGCATTTTCTACCCTTACAATATATACAGAAAACGAAAAAGACTCTAGGACTTGCCCGACCACATTATGACTTCTCATCCCAAGGGGGCAATGGATGAGATGTCAATCCTTCTTACACTTAGTGTAAAGAAGGTAGAGCATGATTATGCTCTTGAAGTGGTATTAAGTCTTTTTCCGAACTAATTTTGCCTTTCTTAGTTCTGGCTCTCTTGAATTTCTCCGCTCCTTGTGTTGCCCTTAAGGAGTTAGAGTGATTTCGATCTTTATTGGCTGCTTCAAAGATTTGAATCACATTCATGAGTCTGGCCGCTTTCCTTTGCAGTCTTTTGGCATGCTTGACTTTACGTCTGTATACATGACACTGCTTGTAATCATGTCCCTTTTTAGCACAGTAGTTGCACCTAACAAGGCGTTGCTTGTGTAACATAGGGATGATTACCTCTTTGCAGGATATGTCACTAGAGATTGTGTCCATGGGGGTGGGATATGTTTCTAGTTCTGATTTGGAATCACCCACGTTATCAGATTTGACACATTCTGCAACCAGAGCTATTTCACTTTCTTCATCAGCTGAGTAGTAAACATCAGATGAATCATCAAGTGAGGCTGCAAAGGCTTTCCCTCCGGTATATTTTCTCCGATTGGGACATTCCTCAGCCAAATGGCCAAAACCTTTGCATCTATAGCATTGTGGCATATCATCATCATCTCCTCTTTTGTTCCCTTCTTTAGGTGGGACTCTATCATGAGGCTTAGGAGTTGATGGTGGGATGTTCTTGATGAAACGTTTACCTCTCTTCTTTAGAAGATCTCTAAACTGACGAGTTATCAAAGATATCTCTTCATCAGATTCATTCCCACTATGATTGTCGGCGTAGGTGTTCGAAGTACACTCTTCGTTTACAAGTTTCCTTGTTTTCCCAGTAGCTCTAAGCCCAATGTTCTTAGGGTTACTGTGCTCATGATCGAAGATTTTTAGCTTTGCAACAAGGTCACTTCTTGTCATGTCTAAGCCGTGTACTTCTTGGATGGCATGCTTTTTGGATTCGTACCTTAATGGTAACGACCTCAGAATTTTACTCACAATGTCCCTTTCCGGAATAGTTTTACCATAGGTGTGACAGGCATTGACTATTTCAGACAATTTGTGATTAAAATCTTCAAAGGTATCATCCTCAAGCATTCGAAGGTTTTCCCAGTCGGACATGAGATTTTGAAGTCTAGCTTCTTTCTCTGTTGTATTACCTTCGAATACATTCCTTAATCTTTTCCAAGCCTCGAAAGAGGTTTCACATGTAGCTATATGATGGAATAGATCAGGTGTAAATGCATGAATGATAGCATTAAGCCCATCATAGTTTTGCTTAGCGGCGAGTGTTTCCACATCATCATAAACCGCTATGTCTTTAGGAACAGTTTTACCGTCAACTACAACAGTCGGTGGTATATATCCCTTAACGACATAAACCCAAGTTTTGAAGTCTCGGGCTTGCAAAAACGAAGTCATTGCAGACTTCCACCATAGGTAGTTTGTGCCATCGAACTTTGGTGGTACGTTACAAGCTCTTACGCTTTGATCCATGACTCGCAAGCCTAGATAAACACAGACAGTTACGTCTTTAATGTGTTCACCTGCTCTGATACCAACTGAAAAAGGAGGGGTACCGAAATACAACCAACTTTTCGTTTTGGCTCGTGAGTCTTATGGTTAAAGTCTGGACGATCTCAAAAATCAATATCCAAACCTCTAACTGGAGTAATCTCGACAGTTAGGCAATAACGTACTACTTGGTGCTTTAATTATAAATCAGAGTTATAATGCGGAAAGTAAAAGCACACAAGACACCAAACGTTTTTTTAACGAGGAAACTGCCTTGCAGAAAAACCTCGGGACCTCGTCCAGTTTGAACACTGCCCAGTACAAACTGACTACAAACACTAGCCTACTAAGACTTCGGTCTGGGATGTAGCAGAGACCAACTCAAGCCCTCCAAGCGAATTGGCTACTGTCGCCTTCCTTACGTCTCTGGATCCCCACTGATCGTCACGCACTTGATTCCCCTAGCTGACGTCCGTTACAGGCCTAGGAGTTGCTTTGACCGATGTCAAAGGCTTGTGTCAGCAATACTGGCGTTTAAACCAAACTGTTGACGTATGGTGTAACTGTCCTCTTCAGTTTACCATACACAAGATGACTTCCTTCAGATTGTTAAATCCAGGTCATACGGAAATCTACTTCTTGAATCGGGGCTGACAAGCAAACCAAGTAAGCAATGCCCAATCCGAATCTACCTCAGTTATACACGAAGAACCACTTAAGGAACTTGTATAACCGGGGCTAACTAGGTCTTACAACACCGAGTGCAGCCGTGTGTTGCTACCTTTCCAACCTTGTTGAGTAACGCATCAGTTCTTGAATAGCCGTATATTAGAAGAGACAGACTTTAGAATAGACAAGAACGTGATCAGGTTACCAAGGTTACAGGTTAATCCGATTTCAACCAAAGATGGTTTCAATCTCCTACCTGTGCTTCCCAACTCTCTAAGGAAGTCTTTATAGTCGTAGGGAGTTCCCAAAGGAGCTGCAACCTATTGAGGATGACTATACCACAACAAGCATTCACCGAAGTGAAAAGAGTTTACGCTATCGTCCCTAAGGACCTTCACTATGCTTGATGCTTGCGGTATCTGTCCGTAGACACCTCTATTTATAGCACTCAATAAGATAGGTTGCTTAGGAATAAAGCAATCAATTACTTGTCCCACAAGTTAGGGAAACCCTAAACTTGATAACCAAGTAATAAGAGATTAATCTCAATTGGAATTCTTTTTAGAATTATCTGCCAAGTGTTTTGTTAGCTCTAAAACACTTCAAGATAGAATCCAACAGACCAGAGATAATATTATCTTATTGACTCATTGAGGATCGTTAGATGGAACACAAAAGGTCTTTATGTTTTACACAAGTCCATCTAAGAGATAAAGGAGTTTTGGAATTTGACTCAGGGTGAAATTCTAGGAGAATATTCACTAAATCCGACACCAGTAAGACAGCTACCGTCAGGTTCACGTACTGGTACGTGAACAAAATAGCCATCTCGAACTCAGGGAATTTCCGAGTGTCTGGTACGCAAACCGGTTCGTGAACCGTGCGCCTGTCAGATTTCGTCAAATCTGGATTCCGCTGGAAGTACTGGGCTGAGCCAGAACTTAGACGTGAGAACGTCCTCAGCTGTGATCCATGGACTCTTTGCTCAAGAGCACTCCTTTAGATTCATCCATATATCCAATTAACAGTTTGCAAGTAAACCATTGTAATGGACATATGGCACTGAATCTGTCTCATACATTCTTGACTCACAGTATTTGTGGGATCAAACACTGGTCATGACACAAGGCCATGTTACGCAAGAATACGATCTCAATCACTATTATCACTACTAAAGTAGTCGACTATTTCGAAAGAATAGATGAAGTAGAAATAGAAGAAAATCCATAAAGTCATAACTCCTACTAACCTTTTATCGATGAAGAATAATTGATGTCTTCTTTGTCTTCACAGTCTTCGTCTTCAAGGTCTCTACTACTTTGTCTATATCCCATTTCCGAAATCTAAACTCTAGTAGGCTAAATCAAGAATTGACTTTTGACACCTAAAACTGACAACTAGCTTGACATACCAACGCTAGTGGGTTTGACCGGACAATGCCCTAACAGTTGTGTACTGATATACTATCTTGGTTACATCAAGTTTTCTTTGTCTTTTCAAATAATTCTCATTTTTAAGGATATTGTTAGACAGGATGTGATCATCAAGAACAAGTGCAGACTAATTATCAGAGAAGAACATGTGTGATTCAGAAGTATTGTTAATTACTCTGATTCTTTTTTGTCGAAATCATGCTAAATTTCCTGGAAGAAAAACAATTAATCTATATCTATATTTGATTTAATTCGATTAGTTTTGTGTGGTTTCCAGATTTACAAGTGGAATTGGATACTGCAACTGAACATTTTTTGTAACTTGGAAATTCAGTAATGGCTTTGACCGGTTAGGAACCGGAAACGGGTATATTATCGGTTCCGGTTCTGGATCCTTTAAAAATGGAACCGAGAACCAGAACCACTAGGAACCGGAACCGGTTCCAGTTCCAGTGGATGGTTACCGGCACCGACCCGTTGACAACCCTAATTTATAGTGAAGGGAGGCTTTGCTTTAAAGTTAAGCAACCTTGAGCGGGGCTCAAGCAAGTTTCCGAACTTAGAAAAGTCCATAGGCTTGCTTGAGATCCAACTCAATCTTCTTCTAACCCGTTGGTCGAAACCTAAAGGTTGTGAGAAAACTCGCCTTGATCTAGTCGAAGGATGGCATCGGCTCAAACAAGTTTGGCCATGCATAAAAAATTGTGGAAGAGCTCCATGAGCCGGATTGTGCGTGGGTTCGAGAATCCAAACACAACCAACCAGAAAATTCAAGAATGAAATTTCCCATGGCTTATATAAACGCGTTCATCAACGTGTTCATAGAGCAAACAGTGGAGTTCAGCAATTTTACTGAACTCATATGAACACGTTCATGCAAAACCGCTCGTTCTCTGAAATATCCTATCACCAACATATGAACGCGTAGACTGTTGAGGTCTATTTCAAGAGACAACTCTACTCATATTCTACTTAGGCATTTGATCACAAATGATGTTAAATGCTAAGAGAACTAATCCTTAAAATCCTTCAGATCATCATAAATAACATCATAGACTACTTTAAATGATAGAATGGTAAATACGAAACTGAAAGGTAAACCTTTTTAACCTTTAATGAGGACGATATATTTTATCAAGTGTGTGAGCTCCGGTCTTCATCTTCAGTGGTCTTCATCTTGAATACCTAATCATATCCTAGTCCGATTTGTATTGTAGACTTATCAAGGATTGATTTTTTGCCATCTAAACTTGACAACTGACTTGAGATAACAACATCAGTGGGTTCAACCGAGCAATGCTCTAACAATCACCCCCTTTGTCAATTTTAGTGACAAAACCAATCGTACATATGGATTCAAAAAGTGAAATCTTTTAGCTCTAATCATAATGTACTTGATCTTCTTGTAATCTTCAACGTCTTCAAATATGATCCAGTGTTCCTGCAAGTGAAGATTCAAGGTAGAGATAACAACTCAAAGAGTCACCACACATCTTGGTTCTAGAACGACGTAGTCCAACAAGAGTTGGTATGCAATTGAGTAATATACAAAACTTCTAAACATATTGCACCGATGCTTAAAGATACTACACAATATGATATGTTCTTCCCCTTAATCAATACACTAACTTTCTCTTTGACATGACAAGCACATCGATTTTACTCCCCCTATGACAATACCGAAAAGATTTATCTTTTATATGACATATGTCGAAGTAGTTAGAAGATTTTACTCCCCCTTACTACAAGATTTCTCCCCCTTTTTGTCATAAAATTAAGACAAAAGAAAAAGAAAAATAGAAATCATCATAAAATAGCGTTAATTAATTTAGACAAAGGTAAATATACCTGAAACGAGAGATTAAAGGCGCAATTCTCTCCCAATTTCCACAGCCGCACACCCCAAAAAGATATTTCCACGAAGCACAAGTTCAAAAGAACTCTCCCCCACAAGTTCTAAAGAACAACGCGACGACCTTCCCAAGCAAGGATTTTGATTAAATCTTGGGTTAATAGTACAATTTTACAAGTAAAATTGCAATTATGTTTTTCTTTCCTAGCCAGTTACGGTCAAATTTTTAGGAATTCAAGGCTTAATCTTACAAATTCTCAGAGAGTTTCGGTCAATCATCACCTTTAGAGAAAACATGAGGTTACCCCTTCTTAGAATGTTACGACTAAGAACGAAAGGTACAACACCTTATACAGCAGAGTCAAATATTGTATCCTACGAGGTTCCTCCTTATCAAAATCGTCTCCTCTTAGCCATAACAGTCAGAAGCATGGATTTTGATAGTTCTTCGCAAATTTCTTTACCCAAACGGGTGATATGGCTAAAAAAGCAAATTTACGATTTATGCAATACGTTCAAAAAGGTAATCAGTAAAGATCAAGTATTGCAATCATCAATTAAGATTTTAATTAAATAACCTCTATTAATTTATGATTATGAAAATAAAACATGGAAGTAGTACAAGCAAAATCATGCTTAAATAAAAAGAGATGACTACTTCTAGCATAGTATTTACCCGAAACCCCTAAGGAAAAGACAAAAGCTTTATAGTAAAAGGAGTTAACTATGCATTACGAATACAAAATGGACTATTTAACGGATGGTACCCAGTAAATGACCAAGTGCAGACTTTAGTACCCAGTATTTGAAATATTAAGGAATGGTGCCTAAATCTCATGTTGACTGTCAAAGTCAGACCTTGACCAAACTATTTTTAATTTTTATCACGAAAAAAAAAACAAAAAACAAAAAAAACTTAACTATTATCTTCTTCCTTAACTATTATCTTCTTCCTCTTTTATTTTACATTTATAAAAAAACCTTAACTCTTTTATTTTACACTAGTACAGTGCACGTGCGATGCACGTCTATATCCACGGACGATGT
>JAJJMA010097165.1:0-10921 GCA_023529015.1 Papaver nudicaule
TCCATAACAGCACAAACTCGAGCCATTCCATCTATCCATCATCACTAGCAGCAACACGACTACTACATCACTCCACCACCATCTACGCAATTACACACATGCTCGAGAAGTTATTGTCCATCCATACCTCTGGCAACAACTGGATTTTGTCTTCAAGATTTGCACTTTGAACTCTCTTATTCTTTTTGTTATATTGTCATGAACATGAACTCCTTGTTTAGCTAAATTCTTGTTTGATTGAGGTTGAACTTGAAATCATGAATATGAGTTATTGATTGGTTTGCATAAAGTCTATTTTGATCTCTATTTTGTTTGTTGTTAATTTTCTACTATGGTTGAATACATATGAATTATTTTCTATTTGCTTGAATACGCGGTCATGCATCTAGTTGATGATTTTAATGCTAGTTTGAAATTCTTTGACCCGTAATTGTCTAGAATTGATAACAACAAGTAGCAATAAATGATTGTTGATGGCGGGATGCTTTTAAACAACTGTGAAGTAGAATAATTGCCTTAGTCTACAATCCGAGCTTATGAGAAAGTGACTAGGTCTTACCCCAATTCATTGAACTTAATGCTTTTGATTGATTACACCTCGAGAGATTATTTTAGGTGGTCTAATTGAATAGTATCCTCTGGAGAACTTATTCTGGTAGGTGATTAGATTAGGATAGTTGAGCTTGAAACTATTCTAGGGTGGTGATAAATAGATTATTGTGAGAAATATGACTGAAAATCGATTGTGCTGATTTCATTGATTGGTAGAAATACCTTGATCATTCTCATCTCATTGTTTCGTTACCTTGCATACATTCATCAGGAAGTTAGATCAACAACCTTAGCTCTCTCCCTCAGGAACGAACCTGCTTACCCATACTATTATTTAGTGTCAGTAAAGTAAGGAGTTTATATTTGTTGAGTTCGGCACTCATCAAAGACCATGAATCTGCTTTCCAAGGCATCAAGGGATATCTCGCCACTCTACCAGCCATTCAGCCACCAGAGCACGACGAAGAACTCAGAGATTATCTCGCTGCTACATCAGGAGTTGTCAGTGCAGTGTTTGTGCGGACCAAAGGGGGAGAAACACCGATATGTTACATCAGCAGAACCTTGCAACCAGCCAAGAAGAATTACACCAAAATTGAGCAATTGTTTCTAGCTTTAGTTTTTGCATCTCAGCGCCTTCGTCTTATTTCCATGCTCATCCCATTATTGTTTTGACTAAAACTCCTATTGAATCTATTTTGCATAGCTCACAGGGAGTAAGGAGAATCGCTAAGTGGAATAGTCAAATTGAACAATTCAGCGTTAAGTATGAAATCTGCACAGCTCAAAGATCTCAAGTTATCGCCGACTTCCTTGTTGATTTTCCAATTGAAAAAAGGACGAGGTGGAAGACATACCATTTATGAAAGATGATCCTGATAATGAGGTCCTAGAATTATTGCACAGTAGTCCAACAAGATGGGAAGTCTATGTGGATGGTTCTGCTAATAAAGAAGGTAAAGGAATGGTACTGTTTTCACATCGCCGAAAGGAGCAAGAATAGTTCACTCGTTGAGATTGGAATTCACGGTGACTAACAATGAAGCAGAGTATGAGGCAGTAATACACGCTATGTGATTCATCATAGAAATGGACATCAGCAACGTTCGGTTAACCAGCGACTCTCAGTTGGTGATTCGGCAAATTTCTGGACGATATCAAACAGTTGATTCTTCATTGCAGAAGTATCTAAAACTTGCTAGGGAGTACGCCCAGCAGATCTCTAGTATCAAGTTTAGACACATCTACAAAAATGATAATAGGAACCCGATGCTCTGGCATTTATTTCATCTATGATGACAGATCCATAGATCACTTCTATACAATTTGAGCGAGTAAAGCAGTCTTCAGTCGATGGACGAGAGCAAAGAAAGGCATTGGCAATGGATACTGAAAAGTCAGCTGAAACAGATTGGCGAACACCAATAAGATATTATTTGGATCATCTCACAACACCAGGAAAGAAGATCCTACCTCATCAAGTGATTAGTAGGTCGGCGAATTAAGAACTCATAGAAGGAATACTATATCGCAGATCATTCTCAGGACCCCTATTGAGATGTGTGACAATAGAAGAAGGAAAGAAGCTGCTAAAAGAAATTCACGAAGGAGATTGTGGGAATCACAGTGGGCAGCGAGCACTCCCTTTAAAAGTAAGAATGCAAGGATACTACTGTCCCTGGATGAATAGTGATGTCAAAGAATATGCTCGCCGATGTAAAACGTGTCAGCTGTTTGGGAGAAGGATCAAAGCACTGACGACCTCTCTAAATTCAGTTCTCAGTCCTTGGCCCTTCGCCAAATGGGGGATTGATATCACTCATACCTGGGTCAAGGCAGAAGAAATATATTATTATGGCTACTGATTATTTTACCAACTGATGTGAAGCTAAGGCATTGAGGAATCGAACAGGGAAAGAGGTTTTTGTGTTCATCTGGGAGAACATTTTTTTGCAGATTCGGCGTGCCTGCAGAAATTTGCACAGATAATGGAAAGCAGTTAGTCGGCGAAAATATTCAAAATCTCCTCGCCACATATGGTGCGAAATTGGGAAAATCAACCCCAATCTACCAGCAAAGCAATGGACAAGCAGAAACTACCAACAAGACCATTGGGTTAGGCTTGAAAAAGCGAGTAGAGCCGCATAAAAAAGCTTGATGTGAACACTTGCATAATGTTGTGTGGTCTTATAGAACAACTCTTCGAGAATCAACAGGAGCATCCCCTTTCCTCCTTACTTTTGGTACAGAAGTAGTATTGCCATCAGAAGACATCTTGCCGACAACAAAGCATGAGGCATGGGAAAAGAACTTGAATACTGATTTAATCTTGGCGAAACTCGACGATTTAGAAGAACATCGACTGATAGCTTTGACTCATATGGAGAATTACCATCGGCGACTATCAAGGGAATACAATAAGCGAGTTATTCACAGAGAATATCAGCCAGGCGACCTTGTATTGCGAGAGATACCCCCTTATCAGAAGGAAGGTCTCAGAAAGTTGAAGCCAACATGGGAAGGCCCTTACATCATCAAGCGAGTAGCTGGGAGTGGAGCATATGTGCTAATAAACGAACATGGCAAGGAGCTAGATCATCCTTGGAATGCTAAGTTTACCAAACGATATTACCCTTGAAGATATGATGTAAAACTCCGAAGTCTTGGGCGGGTATAATACCCAAGAAATCTTATTAAGCTTTTGTAAACAACAACGAATAAGATCCGGGGACGTAGGTTTTCATTTATGCGTCGAACCCCGTTAACAAATTACTTTGTCATTTAATTTCGCCAAACAAGCAAAGCACCAAAAGAAAGCGAGAAGGCTTACGAGCCTCGCCGAAATAAAAAGCCAGAAGCTTCGCCAAAATATCATAGACTCAAGAGTCTTCCAAAACCAACGACTCTAGACCACAACGGTCCCATTTAAGGCCAAGTGTCATTTACAGAGGCAAAATGCCATAGACTAAAGAGTCTTCCAGATCTAATAGCTCTATACCAAAAAGGTCTTATTTTAGCCTAAGGGCCACATATTAAGGCAAAATGCCATAGACTCAAGTCAAGAGTCTCCCAGAGCCAACAACTCTAGACCAAAAAGGTCTTCTTTTAGCCTAAGGGCCACATATCAAGGAAATCCAAAGTTAAGTCGAGAAAGCAATGTACCTCGCCCAACTCTCCCCTAAATGGAGAAGTTATGGGTAACATATAGTTTTATACATTGTAAATCCAATTGCGTCACTTGTGGATCTGTAAGTGCTGGCAGAAAAATATAAGACTTCCGGAGACTGGCGATAAGCCACTATCTTGGCAAACCAAGCATTTATAACAGGATCGCCGATGGGCACAAGTAGCATTGCAAGGGAGTATGAATTTAATTAGCGGGATAACCATACGACATATCATTTTGGGATAGATTGGCTAAATCATTTGTGAAAAATATAAGTACAGAAACATATACTCGCTAAGATCACAAACTTTTTTTTTATAGATATTGGGGAAACAAAAGATTTTCTATTAATAACAAGCATATAGCTTATATTGCAGGGTGGTCATTACAGCAAAGAGACGAGTAGAATTCTGCTGAACGACAAGTCCTTCAAAAGTCTAAAATGATTACGAAAACAAAAAAAAAGAGAAAATATGTCTAAGGATGAGAATTTCTAAAAGTAAGATCATTGATTGACAAGGTATCCTGTGAATAAAGGATTTCCCAATGGCTTAAAACTTTAAACACTATTCTTCATCAGACGCAGTTTTCTCGTGTCATTCTCACTGTCACTCCCATCCTCTTCACTCTCGCATTCTTCCACTTCCTCCTCGGCGACAACTTCATGAGGTATAACATACTCCCCGAGAACATCAGGTTTGTGTTGGGGGAAGTAATCATTAACGAAGTCTTGCACGACGACAAAGGCAACCCTGCTCAGCTCATCATCATGCTCTTCTTCTTGGTCTCTTAACTTCATCTGAGCCTCGTTCAATTGCGTTTGGAGATTATCGCGAATCTCCCCAAGTTTCTGGATTTTACCATCCATCGCCTTGATCTTATCTTCACAACCTTGGTGTTTTTGCAGTTTGTTGGTTAGCTCGGAGATCTTATCTAAACACCCTTGATGTTCTTTCATTGCTTTGGTTAGCTTTTCTTCACAGCCTTCATGTGCTTTAAATTGATCTTGTCAGCCAATTTAATAATCTTGGAAGCACATTCTTCATGAGACTTGACCACCTTGCTTTGATGTTCTAGCTCACCTTCCAGTTGCTTGACTCGCTCTGAAAATAAATAAATAAAGCATAGTTAGAATTGAGGCAGGTATAGAAACTAAGGCGACGAAATATCCCAGAAATCTACCTTCTAGCTCAAAAACATGTCTACAATCACCCTCTTGGGCATTTCTAAGAAGGGTCATTTTGGATTCGAAATTCTGGTTAACACAAGGGCCCAGCATTCTTGTTATCTTAAGTTCTTGAGAAGTTACATGCTGGTAGAATTCTCTAGCTCGATCTCCGTGGATTTGGGCGAAATCCTTCCAGCGCTGAATATCTATTAAGGTTGTATCTCTCTCTCAAATTTTACATGGTTCAATTGAGAGGTTAACCCTTCAGTTTTCGTTCTCTCGTTCTTCCATAGGGTAGTGGCTCGTGTATTAGCTATTTCAGTATCCTATTTTGCTTTGAGAGTAAGTTTCTCTCGGCGAATGCCATCATCTCGCTCTCCCACGACCCAACCTAGCTCTGAGCGAGTAGCTTTGAGAACACGATCAAGGTTTTCGTTAAGTTCTATGATATGATTTAGCTCTTGGCGATACCACTTAACATCCTTGTCAAAATCAAACAGCATGCCACATTGTCTAGTGTTAGCACGAACAAGGTTGTCAATCTCTGATTCGGCTCGCTCTAGTTGGTTGATTAGATACTATCGGCGACCTTGGAATGGATGAGGTCTAAGGGTCTCGGCGAAAGTACAAAAAAAATATATAATAACAGAAAATCGAAGAAGTAATTGGGTTCTTACTTTGGAGCTTTTCCAACTCATCGGCGTCGTGTAGCTTAGATTCGTGCAGTTTTTCAACACTTGCTTTTTCGTTCTGAAGATCGATCTTAAGCTTAGAGACCTCTCGCTTCAATTCATTGATCATGTCTTCTTGCTCCTCTTTGAGTAACCTTCTTTCTCTCCCTATCCCAGTACTATGTGAGATGTGTTCTTGAGCATAACTGTGTCAGCTAATCTCAGTGAGGTGAGCGATGTATTCAAACTTGATATAGTGAATTCCCTTGGACGTAAGCCTCGAATTATGGAGGAAGAACCAAGTAAATATGGTGTCAAGTATCTCTAACCCTTTTTATCTCTTCGTTATTATGTTACTTCTTTGATATTGTGTTGTTCATGTGTTATGTATGGATATGTGTATGGGTGTATTGTGTAACATCTAGTATTGGGATTTTATACAGTTACATTGTGCTCGCTTACCGTTAGCGCGATTGGTTGTTGTTGGTGCCAGTGTCAAGTGAGGCTTGTGCTGGCACTACTATTGAGACCTAATCATTGAAGAAATTCAGCCGAGGAATTATGTCGACTTGAAGTAGGTATAAAACGTTATTATACTAGTGGATAGCTATCTAGAATCGTAATCTTTCCAAAACGTTGTTCTATATATATTTTCTGTATAACCAGAAAAGCATTGCAACAAGCACTAGTAGCATTTTGAGAATCCAATTAGGAATGAAGTTTAAATACAAATCAGTACAAAATATAAAATTTTGAGAGTTCAGTCGGGTGAAGCTTTAGTTCATATACATATATAAAATGGGTCACAGGGATCAGAGCACCTACTACCATTGATTGAGTCTGTATATTTACAAACCCACCATCAACAAATTGCCAATCACGAAAACCCTAATTCCAGCGTCTCTGGTGACATCGAATTTACAAACCCCACTGATTTTAGTCTAACTTGCCATTGATCGACTATCACATGCAATGATATATAGTTTGTCTTTCTTTTTTTATCAGCTAGTATTTTTTTTAATTTTATCTTTTTTTCTCTTTTTTTTTTCAAATAATTTGTCTTTACGGATCATTGATAGTCCAAAACCCGATTTTAATAATGGGAATTCCTTGGCATTAGAAATTTTGAAGAAAATCCCGACTTTGAATTGCATTTTCGGCCTGGTGGTGGAAATGCAAGTTTGGAGCAAGGGAATGATGCAAATACCGGTAGTGGTTGTGACGTCCATACCAACGATGATGTAAAAGTCGAGGAGTTCGAAACTCGTCTGCATCGGGGTGCGGGGATTTTTCTTTATTTCTTTGCCTAGCTACCTGGGTTTGTAGGTAGTGGGCTTCGGTCCAACTTTAATATAACCTTTACAATTCAAAAAAAAAAAAAAAAAAAAACAACGAGGAGGGCATGCTATATTTGTGGTCGTTCACTTTAACACCATATCTATTGTTCACGAGGAGGGTCTATACTCTGTAGCTTTTGATTTTATAGCCTAAGGTTTAATACTCCCTCCGTCCCACATTATTTGAGCTACTTTTATTTTTCTTCATTTTTGTCTAAAAATAGGTTAATATGAAAAATGAAGTAGCTCAATTAATGTGGAACGGAGATAGTATAAAAGTGTTTTAAGAGAGTAGACTTCGGAGAAAAAATTTTACAGGACGCATTTTTTTACCAAAAGGCTGTTAGAACTTTGTTACAGTGTACTTTTGTGGAAAGGACAAATCCCAGACGAGGCTTTAATTGATTTTAGGGCCACATCAATAACCCATTGAAGTTCCCCTTCTATAGATATAAGCCTTTGAAAAGCACAGGTATGCGACCATCTGTGTGGCACTAAGTGCAGCAAGAAGCCCATAGAAGTAATCAAGATGCGCACAATTTAAATTGTCTGAGAACCAACTTTGCTGGCCATTCCTACTTGTTACTTTCTGAATAACGAAGATGAGGAACCCACTGAGGAAGTTCCCAATGCCGAAGATAGTAGAGAAAAGTGAAATGCCTATACTCCTTAAACCACCAGGGACTTGATCGTAGAAGAATTCTTGCAGGCCAACCATGGTGAAGGTATCAGCAAGGCCGAACAAAATGTATTGAGGAACCAACCACCATATACTCATAGGAATTGTTGCTTTCGGCATATTAATCAACCCGGAGTCTAAAGCAGTTTGAAGTCTTTTCTTCTCAACTACAGCTGCTACCACCATAGCAAGTGTAGATAAAAACATGCCGGTACCGATTCTTTGAAGCATGGTTATACCATTGGGTTTACCGGTAAAAGCTCGAGCAAGAGGAACAAACAGTCGGTCATACATTACAATGAAGAAAACAATGGATAAACTAGTGAAGATCTGAAGTGAAGCAGCAGGTATTGACAATGATCCTACTGATCTTTCCATGGTGTTTCCTTGCTTAGTGAAGAAGGTTGAGGACTGAGCAGACACTACTGCATATATTAAACATGTGAACCAGATCGGGACAATACGCAGTAGCGCTTTCGCGTCATCAACTTGACTAATACTGCACGAGGTTCCTGGTTTGCTTGTGCCACCATCATTTGACATGATCAACGCTTTGTCCAAAAACCTGCGAAATTGGAAAAATTTATGGAGATTGCAGCTATATTAACCTAGAAAAATTGTAATGTCCAAAATTTATAAACAAGATTCCAGATCAGTATAATGATTAGCAACCAAATCGTCCACAGATATCTGTCTATCGCCAAGAAGGTTTCTGACAAGAACCTAGTCACAAAATTTGAACATTGGCATCCTAAACTAAGTATAGTTGATTACACACTAATCTTACCTGAATTGATGACCACCAGCGGATACGTGATTGGGAATTCCAATTTCAGCCTCCTCGATACTAACCAATGGTGGTGATGAGTGACTTCTCCAGTTTTTTGCAGCTAAAGTAAATACGCGAGCTGTACTCATCAATGGATTTTCTTTGTTCTCTTTCACACTGTAGCGGTAACTCTTTGTCCCCAGCAAGAAAATAACCAAAGCTACTGCCATAGAGATGCATGGAATGCCAAATCCAAGTGTCCAACTCAAGCTTTCTTGTACGTAGTTCAAGGTCAAGTTAGAAATTGCACTACCGAGGCATAATCCAAGAGCCCACCAATTGAAAAATGAGCTCAAAGATTTGCATTCTTGTGGGTTTCTTCCGTCGAATTGGTTAGCTCCAAATGCTTCTGTACATGGCTTGTACCCAGCCCTTCCAAGTGCAACTAGGTACAAAGAAAAGAAGAAGAAAAGGAGTTGAAATGAAGAAGAATTGGAAGAGGGAATGTCAGTATACTTAGTTGAGGAAACTGGTTGCCCAAGAGAAGGGACCGTAGCTGACAGCGTTAGCAATCCAAGTCCCTGGACACATTGCATCAATATTGTGCAATTAGCAACAGTTCATGAGTTCATTTAGTGCGGATGGGAAAACATCCACACACAAGTTTCCTCTTTGGAGATGAACAGATGGTAAAATCAAAATCTGTGCGAGTGAGAGAGAGACGAACCAGTATATAGATGAGAGAACAGAAGAGGATGGTACAAAATCTGCCAAGAAAAAAATCAGCAACAAAGGCTCCAAGAACAGGAAGCATCATAACAACACCATGCCATACGTTGATATACTCAGCAGAGGTGGTGGTGGATTGATGAAGAGGACCAGTAAGATAAGTGATCAGGTTTGAAGCAATTCCATAGAAAGCAAACATTTCGCAGATTTCAACCACAATTAGTAGAGAAGCACACTTCCATCCACCATACCTGGATCTATCCATTATCTTTTCTCCTCTGTAATTTACCACGCCTTCTACCTCTGCCCCATCTTCAGATTTACTACCGTCTCCTCTAAAAACATTGTTCTTTAACAATAACGGTTCAGAACTCTCGTCAACAACAGCAGAAGCCGCCATGTATTCTCTGTTTCTGCCTCTCTAGTTCCTTTAGCAAAGAAGCTTACAGAACTCAGAAAAATAATGTGCAGTGAGTCTTGAAAGTGCCTTCAAATAGCAGAAATAAGACTAAATTTAGAGGTCCATATCAAACTTTATTAATTCTTCACTTTCTATAAATTTTATTATTTGAAAAATTCAATAGTCAATAGATACATTGGATAAGGACGATGAAATACTGTATCTGACACAGACGTAGGGTACAGGCTGCTACACCATAATACAAAATTCATCAATCATTCTTGATAGTGATACTCCAACCAAGTGGCTAACTTCGACCATGGCTATGTCTGAAATTGCAGAGCAGTCCAGGGTACTCTTCATTTGCTCCTTTTGGTGATATAAGAAAACGGAGGCTTGTCAACAAACACAGATCTGCCATCATTGGTTGTACCTTCATACGTCCATGCAGGACCCACAAACCATGACATAGCTGCTCCACCCAACAGCCCTCCCAGCTGAAAGAAAAATAATCACATCTTTGCATCAGTTGGGTTCATAAGTATGGTTAGGAGCTGATGGGCAGGCACAGTTTTGCCTGTATAAGTTAAAAAACAATTAAAATATATTCGATGGTCAGCAATATATACTTACATGGCCCCAGTTATCAATTCCTTTGGATAACAAACCAATAACCTGCAAAAAACGGATAAGATAATCATGATTATTCATTAAAAAATGAAGCTCCAGGTAAGTTGGAAAATACGGTAAACTAAACAAACATTATTTGGGATTTCAGACTAAATCAGCTACAGACAGAAACTGAAGCTTGTGATGTATTGCTGCTTATCGACTACAAATGGCAGATAATGCCTCATCTTCAATATCGTTACTTGAATTATGCGGGCCATAGGGCCATAGAATATAAATAAGAAATTATTACTAAGCCAAAATTTTAATTTGGCAAAAGACATGACCAATTTGCCAAAATTTTAATTTGGCAATAATGATTCTGAGAGCTAGAGAAACACAACCAGCTTGGTCAAATATCACTATGCAACAGAAAATGTATGCAGACCATATTTTTAGGTTTAAAACAAAAAATGAATCAAATATACCTTCTTTTAGAAATAAAACTTTTCCTACTTCTTTAGTTTTAATAATATATTGTGCAAATGTGCATGTATAGCAGCTAATTCAACTCAGTTTGTTGATGATGTGATCAAATTCTAAATAAGCTAATTCAAGTTGGGAAAATAATTCGTCACTCGCAGAACCTTCAGACAGTATACCGTACCATGTTTAGGGCAATCAATTTTGCCACATGCTGCAAATTTTCTTTCCTATTTCCAGCAATAGTTCTATGCCTCAACACGAACACAGCAAAGGACCCAACCTGATCATTGCAATAAAATGTTAGCAACCGGGTTGCCGACTAGTTATACTAAAATGTTAAAGTTTATAACGGATA
>JAJJMA010097170.1:0-10118 GCA_023529015.1 Papaver nudicaule
CTATATAATATCAGATAAAACAATGGGCATTGGACTAATATGTCGTAATTTTGCAGGTGAATGGAAGGGAGGGAGATCAAAATATATGCAAGGAGTGAAAAGCTCGGAGGAAGCAGAATGTCTCGCATTTTTGGAAGCAGCAGTTTGGTGCAGAGAGAAGGGGATGGAGCAGTTTACACTACAAACGGACCTGAAGAGTATTCCTGACTACATCAATGGATCTGGGCACTCAATTGCGTGGGAGAAGTCATTCTGCTAGATGCGATGCATCTCTTAAGCACTATCAATAATTGGCAGTGTATTTATGTTTCTAGAAAATGTAATAAGGTTGCAGACAAGTTAGCAAAGTATTGTAGGAGAGGTAGAGTGTCGAGTGATTGGGATGATGTACCTCCTGATATCAACAGACCCCAACTTTGTTCAGACTCTAATTCTTTACCAGTCTAATAAAATCCAACATCTTTGGCATAAAAAAAAAGTACCTTTAGTCGTTTAGGTAGCGATGAAAAACGAAGTACCCTTAGTCATTTAGGTAGCGATGAAGAAGAATCTACTACGGGGAATAGAGCGACACATAATTGAGAAACCATTGCCTGCAAAAATAAATTAATAAAGGGAAACAAATAATTAAAATTGAAAGAGCTAAGAAATGTGATTTTACCTGTGACAATGAAATCAGGGTTTTCACTGTCGAATGCAATCCAAATAGAAAATCTAAAAAATCAAAAGAGAGCAGCAAACAGACGTGTAGATAAACCAGGGGAAATCTCGTCTGCAATCCAAAACATCGGTGGAAAAAATAGAGTTAAAATACTTATTTAGAGTTACTTTAATTTTCGCTTTATTGTAGAGTAAGTTTGGTTGGTCTTTGGAAATGCATCCAATTTGCACTTAAGATTCTTTTTAAACTCCTAAAAAAATAAATCCTATGCAAATTAAAAGATATTTTCCCTTATATATTTTCTTAAATTTGTAGCCGAAATTTCTTGACTTAATTGTTTTTTCCTCACACGTATTCACAGATATTTTTTTCCTTTTTTATTATTTCAAACCCACAAATAACTCTTTTATTATATTTTCAATATCGATCCATGGCAACCCTACATTCAACGGTGTAAGATTTTAAAAAAGATATGTAAAGGGAGTGTAACAATTAAAATTAAATTTTCAGTCAATCACGGTCAATACTTTAATTACCCACGTGGGTGAGGCAATTCTATTAAATCACAACCATAGATCGAACAGATTTAATAACACTTCAACGGCCACGAAATGTAGACGATTCTAAGCCAATACAAATTCGTGGTTATGTTCACCAGCCAATAGGAACGTAGGTTAAAACGACTTTCAATGTGGATGGAGGGATGGTATTGAGTGTTTATGTTGTTGATATTCTCTTAGTTATTAGGGTAATCTTAACAATCACACATCTGTTCTTTTTCATTTTTAATCTTTTACCATCTAAAGCAATCTTATGTCCATCATCCATTTAACTAGCCAAGATATCATTTTGCAGAGCAACCCGTTAATCACTACTGTAAGAAGACAAGGGGATAGAATTGCACCTACGGATATACGTATTCGACAAAACAAAGGCGCCAATATCACGAGAAAGAATGGTGGAAACTCAAATAAGATGCCTCATGGGTGTTTAAAGATAAGAGTCCTGGCAGAAGGACTATGGAACATAGAAGAGGAGGCGAACAACATGTGGACGAGATGCAACCCAAATTCGGAACATGGCTGGGGAGGTGTTTGGAGTGTCGAGGAAATAAACACGAACTTAAAGATACTTTGTGGTGGAACGAGGACGTGCAAAACGCGATCAAGGAGAAAAAAGAGTGCTACAAAGGCTTGAATCATAACAGAAATGAGGAGAACGTATGAAAGTACAAAGTGGCAAAAAAGAACGCAAAGCGAGCGGTGAGTGAAGTTAGAGGTCGTGCGTATGAAGATTTGTACCAAAGCTAAGCACAAAGGAGGGGGAGAACGTATACAGGACACCTAAACTTTGCAAGAGGAAGACGAAAAATCTCAACCAAGTTAGATGCATTAAAGACGAGGACGATGGGGAGATTACTTCAACAAGCTTTTCAATGAAGAGGATGTAACTGTCTGAAATCCCAAAGGTAGATCTTAGACAGTACACCCAAATAATCATACACAAGCATACACAAAATCATACATTCATAAGATAATAAAGAGTGAGGGTTAGAGATACTTGACAGCGATATTACTTGGTTCGTCCTCATTAATGAGGCTTACATCCAAGGATTTCCACTAGAATAAGTTTGATTACAACTTTCACCTTGCTAATCTTCTAAGTCTGATTTCTCACCAAGAACCCTAACCTCGGTGCTGGGCTAAGGAGAGCAAGTAGGTAATCACTTTTTTCCTCTCTCTAAACCAGACAAAGAAATGTCTAACCCTTTTCTCAAAGGGTTCTCTCGATATTTATAGAGGTTTATAAAGTGGACAACAGCTAATACAAACAATGACTATCTGACACATATTTGTCTTCACTCGCCGATAGACTGTATCGTCGAGCTGGTATTTCTTCTAGCAAGTCTTGGCGGCCAAGCCTTCTTGTGGATAAGGACTGCTGACGAGGAATCCACTGAGTCAACGAGTCAATTCTGACATTATATCCGTTCTGACGAGTAGTAAATGCTCAACTAATTTTCAATTACTTCCGTTGGTGCATCCATCACTTGCTGGCATTACTCCGCTGATCTATTCTTCTCATATGACTCGCTGGTATTGCTTTGGGCCTCTTCATGCTGGTCTTCTAACTAGATGACTCGCCGAAGGCTCTCTCTGATGGCTCTGTACTTCTCACAGGTAGTCTTTTCTTACAACTTCACCTTTAAGATGCTTTTATAAGGCAAAGGCATTTTCTATACCCATATTTTGCCTCTTTCATTTCCAAGATCTTTGATCGCCGGGGATGAAATTTTTTTTTATCGCCGAAAATGCCGCGCCTACGATCTCCACTATGATTTCAGTTTGCCACACGTCCTTCATGCATTAGCTTCACTTTATGACCTGTAACCGTTGGCACCAATTTGCCTTCTCTTTTCTGGCCTACAAATACTGATTTTCTCTTTCTTCCTAACTCATCTTCTTCATCTTTTCAAACCATCTTCTTCATGCCTTCTCAGAGCTCCTTTTATTTCTCATACCCTAAAAACTACTGCTGTTGCTGCTTCACTTTCTTTCAAATCCCTCTAATCTCTCTAAAACTCATCATAACATTGTTGCTTTACCTTTGATTTCTTCTTCATCACTTTCCCTGTGACAAATCCGTGTTTTAATCCTTCCTCATACACTTCCAGTTTTGTCTGTTCATCCTTTCCAGTTGTTCTTGCTGCTCTGGTTAACCGCTATCTCACCGGTAACTTCCTCCGACACCGTCTTTGATACAATGGCTTCTGCTGCTCAAGACTCCTCTCGCCGGGCCAGATCTGTTGCTCAGAATGTTTATTCGCCAGTTGACGAAACAGAGTTACCATATTCTCCCGCTGCTACCAAGGTTGTTCCAAGGCCGTCCTAGCGCCAATGGCCTGAGTACTGTGCTTATGACAAAATCTTCATCCATCCGCTGACCCTAACCAAGTTTGATGGTTTGGCTAAAGCTACTACTCCTACGACCCTGGACGATCTTCGCTGAGAGGAACAACATGCTGAAAGGGCGGTAACTGCTTATGGTACTCTCAAGGTTGGGTTGCAATTCCCACTGTATGATCCCGCCGATACGTTTGTACTGGATCTCCTTATGGAGATTAAGAAGAGTCCTTTCCAACTTACAGCGAATGCCATTCGTATTCTGATGGAATGGAAGCTTCGCCGAGTTGACCGATCCAACTATCTGAGAGGGCTTGTTCGCTTTTGAGGAGTATACGGTTGAGAACTTCTTGAAGCAATATGATGTCCTTCCCTCAACAATCAGGGGTGAGTTTTGGGCCTATCGCTTTGTCACCAAGCGAGCCTTGAAACAAGAGGAAATCATGCTCGACATCGTTGACAAAAAGGAAGTTTTGGGCACCACAACAACGAGAAAAAGTACTGAGGGTGGTTGGTCAAATCTGCCCTGCTGGCTTGAAGGTCCCTGGCTGATGGGGTGGCTTGATGATGCAAAAACAACAGCTAGGAAAAGCTTCGCCGAGGGTCATGAGAAGTACAAAGACTATGATTTTCTTAAAGTACATTGGGCAGAAGAAAAACTATACCGTGGTAAGAATGGAAAGGTGCAAAAGGATCCAAAGGGCAATTGGCTGATATTGCCTGCAGATGACGATGCCAACGCCGAGCAAGCTAGCAAGAAGTCTAACAAAAGCAAAAAGAGAAAACAGCCGGAAGCGAAAGTTGGGGAAGCTGGACATCAGGTAATAAGCATTTTTCTACGCTAAAATATATATATCTATGTTTGCCTTTGCTTTCATTCTGAATTTCATGGCGATATTATCGTTTGTTTACGAAGGGCACGACGGAGTTAGATTATGTTACCAATCTTAATGAAAACCTTGACCATTTTCTCAAAGCTGCCCAAATGAACTTGAAGTGGGTTGAAAGCGAACGTGATAACGCTCGCCGCTTAGCCGAAATCAATCGTAAGCAAAGGGAGACTGCTATTGTGGATCATACCCGAGCTAGATCCTTACTGCAAGCAGAGAGGGAGAGAGCCAACACACTTGCCTCACGACTGAATCACGCCACTACTGAGAGAGATACCGCCCAACAAGAAATTCAAAGGTGGAAAGATTTCGCTAAAATTCATGGAGACAGAGCCAGGGAACTCAATGATCAATTAATGTCCCAACTTCAGCAAGTAGCAAGCATCTTGGGTTCCTCTGCCAACGCCGATTTTGAGCATAACCTAAGTTTCCTTAGGGAAGCCCAAGCGGGTACTTATAGATACGTGAGCGAGCTAGAAGGTATATTTCTAGGGTGCCTCTCGTCATAATTTCCGTTTGCCTCGGTTTTAACCTTATCTTATTTCTGTGTTTTCAGAGCGAATACAGCACCTTAAAGAGAAGTTGGAAAAGCGAAAGAAGGTGGTTGAGGATCACAAGTTATACTTTGACAAGATTTCTGATCTAACAAGCAAGCTAAATTTCCACAATGGCTGTGAAGAAAGGTTAAGTAAGGCCCAAGAGGAGCACCGCCAGTGCCCCAACCAAATCGCCGAGTTAAACCTCAAGCTTCAAGAGCATGAGAAGTGTGAAAAAAGTATCGAGACCCTTGAGGGTAAAGTTGAGTATTTGGGGAAACTTCGTGATGATCTCCAGTCTGATTTGAACAAGGCTCGGAAAGATCTCATAGATCAAGAAGTCAAGCACAACAATGATTTGCCCGAGATGTACTTTGTCGTTGTTCAAGATTATGTTAACGTCGAATATCCAAAGCTTGGCCTCGTCATTCCTGATGAATATATCCTCACCCCCAAACATGTCGCCGAAAAGAAGACTGTTGATTGTGAGGATGCCGGCGAAAGTGATGACGGTGAATCAAGTTCCGAAGGAGAAGGGGAAGAAGAGGTGGAGGAAGAAGAAGAAAAAGATGAGGAAAGAGAGGAAGAGCGAGAAGAAGAAAGAGAGGAAGAAAAATAGGACGAGAAAGCTGAAGAAGGAGAGAACAAAAAAGAACAAGAAAGAGATGACTAGTTTCTCATGGGCTTAAGCCATTGGGAGATCACTGATCTCCTGTAGACTGTTTATCCTAGCATCTCCTCTGCTATTTTCCATATCTTTAGTGTTGCTTTAATGTTTTGTTAGGAAATATGTTTTATGTAAAGAAGGAATTACTAGTTGGGAGTTTGTTCATACCTTTAGAGAAGCAAATTTTTCTGCTGATGGATTGGCAAAGAAGGGTGTTCATTTAAGGAGAGGAGAAAAGATAATCTTCCAGCAGAAACCTGATTTCCTTGGAGCTATGGAATACCCTGACAGAATTTATTATAGATTCTGTTAGTGTCTTACTTTTATTTTCTGTTTTCTTTTCATTATGATTGGTGTTGTATTTTTTTGTTTCTGTCTTCAATGACAGTTTTTGGTTGTAATAACTTGGTTATATTTTGGTTATAAAATTATATTATTGAGTGAAAAAAAGGAAATATGTAACTTGCATGACTCCTTGTTAAGTAATGAAAAACTTTTGTTTTGTTCAGCCAATCAATATAGAGCACCTTGGCTTCTACTGTTGTCCATAACGTAATCTATTATTGAGTGAAGTCCATTGCTTGTACCGCCGACTACTATATGCAACACCTGATTAGCACGCCCCTCGCAATGTTACTTGTGCCCGTCGGCAATCCTATTATAAGTGTTTGGGTTGCCCAGTAGTCTAATTTGGATGCTACATAGTGGCTCCCGCCGTAGGGTCTTATTCTCCAAACACTTACAGACCAACAAGTAACGCGACTAGATTTACTGCTAACCCGGGCCAGACTTACTGTACAAGGAGGTTGTTCACTCAATAAAATAGGCAAGCTATTACGTTTCTTTAAAGGAGAGCCATTAGCTCTAAGTAACTTTTCTAGTCCATGGCATTTTGCCTTTCTAGGTGGCATTTAGCCTTAATAATGTACCTGATCAGGGTTTTGTGTTATCGCTTTTTGCCTCAGTATATCATACTTAGTTTTCTTATTGAGACCTTTCTTTGGTCTATAGCTTTTTAGCTTTGTTGTTTTGGCGAAGCCCTTAGGCTTTGGATATCGGCGTAGTTAGGAGATTCGGCGAAAATTAAATGACACAGTAATTTGTTAACGGGGTTCGGCGCATAATAGCAAACCTACGTCCCCGGATCTTATTCGCTGTTGTTTTACATAAGCTAATAATATTTCTTGGGTATTATGCCCGCCCAAGACTTCGGTTTTTTACATTATAGCCTCAAGGGTAGTACTTTTTGATGAATTTGGCGTTGCAAGGATGTTCTAGTTCCACGTCATGCTCATCAATCAACACATATGCTTCACTCCTCGCTATCCTTTTGATTACATACGGGCCTTCCCATACTGGTTCCAACTTCCTGCATCCCTTTCGCTGAGAGGGTGGGATTTCTCGCAATATCAGCTCGCCGGGTTGATACTCCCTGGGGATAACTCGCTTGTTGTATTCCCTGGATAATCGCCGATGATAATTTTCCATGTGTGTCAGGGCGATTAACCGTTGTTCTTCTAGATCGTCGAGTTTCGCCAGGATCAAATCAGTGTTTAAATTATTTTCCTAAGCTTCGTGCTTCGTTGTTGGCAAGATTACTTCAGATGGGAGAACTGCTTCAGCGCCAAAGGTGAGTAGGAAGGGTGATGCCCTAGTTGCTTCTCTAACAGTGGTCCTATAAGACCATAGAACATTGTGTAAGTAATCACACCATGCTTTCTTGTGTGGCTCCACTCTTTTCTTCAATCCCATTCCAATAGTTTTGTTTGTCGCTTATGCTTGTCCATTACTAGTGGATACAATGGAGTTGACTTCCCTAACTTGACACTGTAAGTAGCGAGCAATTTTCTGATGTTATCACTAACAAGCTCTTTCCCATTATCTGTACAAATTTCTGCTGGCACGCCGAACCTACAAAATATATTTTCCCAAATAAACTTGAATACTTCTTGCCTTGATTTCTTCCTGATAGCCTTCGCTTCACACCATTTGGTAAAGTAATCAGTTGTTACTATTATGTATTTCCTCTGATCTGATCCTGCAGTCAGCGCCTATGATATCAATGCCCCACTTGGCGAAAGGCCAAGGACTCGGTACTGAGTTTAATGATGTTGTCGGCGCCTTGATTCTTCTTCCATACAGCTGATATTTTTTGCATCGGCGAGCATATTCTTTAGCATCTTTGTTCATCCATGGCCAGTAGTAACCTTGCATTCTTACTTTCAAGGCTAGAGCTCGCTGACCACTATGATTCCCACAGTTTCATTCATGGATTGATTCTAGCAGCTTCTTGCCTTCTTCTCTCGATACGCATCTTAATAAGGGTCCAGAGATTGATCTGCGATACAATATTCCATCTCGAAGTTCGTAGTTCGCCGATCTGCTGATTACTTGATGGGCCAGAATCAACTTTCCTGGTAGCGTAAGGCGATCCAGATAATATCGTATTGGCGTTCTCCAATCTGTTTATGCTGATTCTTCTTAGTCCATAGCCAACACCTCTCTTTTTTCTCGCTCATCCATAGAGGACTGCCTTACTCGCTCAATGGCTATTGAAGTAATATCGGGATTTGTCATCATTGATGAGATAAAAGCCAAGGTATCAGCGTGCCTATTATCCTTTATGCAGATATGGCGAAACTTGATACCAGGAATCTCCTGAGCATACTCCCTAGCAAGTTTAAGGTACTTCTGCAGAGAAGCATCGACTTCTTGATAACGTCCAGATATTTGGCGAATCACCAGCTGAGAATCGCTTCTCAATCTAACATCATTGATACCCATTTCTATGATTAATCGCATGGCGTGTATAACTGCTTCGTATTTTGCCTCATTGTTGGTCGCCGGGAACTCTAACCTTAGCGAGTGTACGATCCTGGCTCCTTTCGGCGACGTAAAAACAATACTTATCCCTTTTCCTTCCTTATTTGATGACCCATCTACATATACTTCCTAGCTTGTGGGGATGCATTCAACAATTCTGGCATCTCATTTTCTCGTTCGTCTAGCGAAAAGGGTATGTCTTCTATTTCTTCTTCTTCTTCTATTGGGAAATCGGCGAGAAAGTCACCAATAACTTGGAATCTCTGAGCGGTACGAATCTCATATTGAACGCCAAATTGCTCAATTTGAGTGTTCCACTTAGCAATTCGCCCCACTCTCTGAGAGCTATGTAAGATTGATTCGGTTGGAGTCTTTGTTAAAACAGTAATAGGGTGAGCATGAAAGTATGGGCGCAGTCGCTGAGATGCGAAGACCAGGGCCAAGATCAACTGTTCAATTTTGGTGTAATTTTTTTCTGCTCCTTGCAATGTTCTGCTGATATAATATATAGGTGTTTCTCTACATTTTGTTCTTACAAGGACAGCAGTGATTGCTACTGATGTGGCGGCGAGGTAGACTCTGAGTTCTTCACCATGTTCTGGTGGCTGGATCACTGGGAGAGTAGCGAGGTACTTTTAAATACCTTGAAATGCATCTTCATGAGCTTCAGTCTAGTTAAACTTTTCTCTTTTTTTTAGTGTTTGGAAGAAGAACTTGCATTTGTCGGAGAATCTTGAAATAAATCTGTTGAGCGAAGCCAAAGTTCCATTAAGGCGCATGACATCATTTATTGTCACCGGCGAGGGCATATTTATGATGGCTTTAACTTTAGCTTGGTCCGCTTCCACACCCTTCTTGGTGACAACATACCCCAAAAACTTTCCCGATGTAACGCCAAAAACACACTTCGCTGGGTTTATTTTTAACTTAGTAGTGCGCATATGATCGAATATCTCTCTGAGGTCTTGAACGTGAGTTTGTTTTACTTTGCTATTCACTAGCATATCGTCAACATAAACCTCCATTGTTTTCCCTATCCATTTGTCAAACATCTTCTGAGCCATTTCTTGATATGTAGCGCCGGCGTTCTTCAATCCAAAAGGCATCCGAGTATAGCAGAACAACCCTTTAGTAGAAAAGAATGTGGTGTGCCTCTGATCTTCTTCCGCCAAAGGTATTTGATTATAGCCTGAATATCCATCCATGAATGATAGCAACTCATGCCCTGATGTGGCATCCACTGTCTGGTCGATACTTGGCAAAGAAAAACTATTCTTTTGACATGCTCTATTGAGGTCGCTGAAGTCAATACAAATCCGCACTCCCTTATTGTTCTTAGGTACCACTACCATACTCGCTATCCACTGAGGATATTTCACTGGTCTTATATTATCGGATGCTCTCATCTTGTCAATCTCAGCTTCCACCGCTTCCTTATATGCTGAAGCCAGTTTCCTTATCCTTTGCTTTAAGGGTCTGACCTTTGGATCAATGTCCAGCTTATGATAGGCTATATCTGGGTCAATACCTGTCATTTCGTTCATACCCCAAGCAAAAACATCCACATACTCCCTGAGGAATACCTGCAGCTTCGCCGAATCTGCCTCACTCAGTAGAGTGCCAATCTTTACCATCTTT
>JAJJMA010097196.1:0-20112 GCA_023529015.1 Papaver nudicaule
AATATCATAATGCGAGAAAATCATAAATAACATGATAAACAAGGTTTTATCATCATCTTCTTTTTCTTCTTCTTCTTCTTCTTCTTCCGGAGGTATGATCATCAAGTTAGTAAAAATAGGGCTCAGAACAGTGAGAGACAACAAAATTCTTGAAGAATAATCCATCATCCACAAACAATTTTGACCGAAAATTATCAGATCTAAACAAAATGAAGAACAAGTTTGTTTTTGTATATGTTCCGGCTGCTGAAAATAATTTTTAGGTACCCTATCTTCTTAGGGTACTTATAAGAGAAAGCTCGAGATTAGATTGATCATCCAACGGTGGAGATGCCTTCAAAAGTAATAGATACCCTAACGCATAGATATGGGCTATTGTGTCGGATCCTCTATATCTAGGTTCAACTCACTAACCCACTGTTATGACAGTGGGAAACTACTACGGAGTATTAGTACATTGGTTAATCCTATAACGGAAACATTTTTAGCCGACAGCTTGATTCTATCTTCCATGGTTAAATCTACATGAATATTGGTTAAATCTTTGCAACCATCTTTTTTAATGTTGATGGGCCAAATTTGGTTGTAGTAATTTCCAATCGGCAAAAATACCACCAAACACGAATCCCAGTAACTACATTTGCGGCTTGCCCATATGGCGATCCTTGACTCAATTGTGACTTGCATATGTATGTTTCATCTAGCAAAAAATGTAACTTCATCAATTTTATATGAAGCCGAACTCAATTGAAAAAACTTACAGCAGAGGATTTAAATTAGTCTGAATATTTGGAAACACACAAATTAGGAAATTAGGATGAGTCATGCATGGGTTCCTACAAGGCATGTGCATCAACCATAGAGATTTCTTTTCCTCTCGTAGGGTTCAGACACTACACCATATCTTCGTGTCACCTGTTAAATTAAAAAGAAAAATCCATGGAGTTCAGAAAATGGTCAAGCCACATAGAAAACTGCAAGGACTTGATGTATTACAATATACTCCCTCCATCCAATTTTACTTGGGATATTTGGTTTTGATACACTCGTTTTACATTTGCCAAAATTTCCAGGATGAGCAGATGAGTGATATCACAAATTAGTATGGCATACATTATAATTCAGTACATAAACAACTTTAATTAGTACTTGTGTCCCATGGGTACGAGAAACATAGGAACATGAGCATTTTCTTTTCTCATCTTAAGCATGGCTCTAACAACATCATCCATGAAATGTAATATCACCATACTCAAGGCTCCATTTAGCATCAATGCACGAGCTACATTGTCGATATCCTCGGATGTACAATGGAATTTTCAAGTACCTGAATGGAACAGAGCACACAACACTAGTTTAATAAAAACCACAACGTTGAAAGCAACAAGAAGCTTAAGAATCACATGAAATGGGAGAGTAAAAGGCAACTTTGGTACCTTGGAAGTTAGCTGTTTATTGGGCTAATTGTATGCAATTTTTATCGACTATATAATTTAGATATTCCCACATCTACAGAGAAGGTAACGCGGTGGTAGATTTATTAGCCAAATGGGGAGCCTCTACATGTTCGCAATGGTGGGATAATGCACCTTCATTTATTCGCTCGGCTGGGTAGTGACAGATCATTTCTGCTAGTTTATCGTTTCAGATAATTGTATCATGTTTTTATTTTCATTTGCATTTTCTTTTCCCTTCTCTTGAGGTTTGGCTTAGCCCCCCTCATTCTTTTTTTTGCCTTTTTTTTTTTGAATATGGAATGGTTATATTAATTTGAAAAAATTATGTACAATCCTAGGAACAATGTCTCAAACAGCTACATATGAATCACTGTTGCCCACTGAAACAAAATTTGACTAACAGAAACCCATCTAAATACATCACTCTCGCAAGACCACAACGCAATAGTCTGTTTTACAAGCAAAATAACCTCAGAAGATTCCATTGGCCTTCCTCCATGAGACCTGCTGTTCCTCTCTTTCCACAAGTGCCACATAATTGCATAACAAGTTCTCCACCAAATCTCCTTACACTTCCCCTTCTGTATGTTTAAACTCCAAGCTTCCATCTGCTTCTTTACTGTATCTGGTGTCACCCAACAAAGCTTAAAAGCATGTATGAAATGAGACCACACTTCATAAGCAAAATAACAAGAAACCAGTAAATGATCTCCTGTTTCTTCCTCTTTCTTACATAACCAGCATATTGTGTTCTCCACAGAAACACCTCTGTGCCTCAACATTGTTAATGTGGGAAGAGATCTATGGAAATTTGACCAAAGCATGAAGTTCACCTTTACTGGAATACCACTTCTCCATAGAAATTTGCTAAAATCACAAGCATCTCCATCCTGCATTTGAATATCATATCCCTTCCTTACAGTATAGCCATCCAACACCTCAATTTTATCCTCTTCATCATTCAGATTGCCTGGAGAACCTAATTCATTACAAAACAAATCCCATTCCAACTGTTCATGCACATATAAACCTCTTCTTGTTTCACAGCTTAATCTCCCATCCACCACCACCATCCTCTTCTTTTTTTTGCCTTTTAATAAAATCTCCTCAGGAGTTTGCTTAAAAAAAAAAAAAAAAAAAATCAGGGCGAAAAAGAAGATGTGATGCACAAGGCATTTGTGGGTATCGTGTACCGTTGTATAAGATGTTTAACTGAAATCGGATTAACTACTCGAAATTCTGGTAAGAAGTTTTTAGCTATTCTCGAAGATCTTTGATCAAAAGGTCCATTTTAATCCAGACAACTATTGCCAATGAGTAAAATTTCAAACCTCACTGATTCAATTTTCTTAACAATGGTCTAGAGGTGCTATGCAAAATCTAAAATTCGACTCAGAGACTCAATCGAGTCAGAATACTTGATCAGCCTAGAGTTCAACAGATCAAAATTGGAACCAGAAAAGATGTCCAGGTGAAAAGAAAAAAAATCTGAAAGTAATCCAGAACAGTGAAGGTTTTTGATTTCCTTCAGTTTGAATTTGTTACAAACAAGAGAAACGCCTAGCAGAAGCCTACGTCTAATAAGCCACTGCATAATTATACAAAAACTACAGATCAAAGAGGTATAAGTGGTTACATTTGGACTGCAGCAGTTCCATTTCACCATCTCCCTTTGCAACTCCAGCGCACGGCCGAGTCCTTGCACTCACAACACCTTGCTTAGTCTCATTGAAAGCACTAGTCTTACAAGCTACCACTATTATAAACCTTCAAAGAGCTAAAAAGCTGCTGCAGAGGTCCGGTAAAAATTGCTCAGGAGTACATCAATCTGTAAACATGCTCCATTCATTTGTCCTCACGCTCCGCCATTCCTTGATTCGAGCTAAAACATTTCATTTGTCTAAAATCAAACAATTGAACAATAATGAAAACTAATAACTCTTTAAAAAAATAACGAGAGAAGATTACCTCAAAATTAAGGATAGTGACACAGATTTGAAGACTGAGAAGAAATATCATAGTGCGAGTTAATCATCAACAACATTGCAACAACAAGATCAAAGAGGTTTCATCTGCTTGTTCTTCTTTTGCTGGCCGTTTCAGAGGTATGACCATCAAATTAGAATTAACAGTAGTGTTAATTGAGGTAAGATCAGTAAGGGACAATGAAATTCTTGAAGAAGAATTAATCATCCAGAGAGAACTTTGACTTAGAATTTTCAGATTTAGTCTTCCGGCTGCTGAAGATATTTACAAGGTACCCTATCTTCTTAGGGTACATATATATAAGAGAAAGGTAGCGATTAGATTGATCATCCAACGAATGGGATGCTTCCAAAGGAAACATGCTTTGAGCCGTCCCAAAATTCTGCAAGCCCTCCCGCCGTCAAAATTACCTTTTAGCCCTTGCAATGAAATGACTAAGTTATCCCTCAATTAACACTTGAAATGACTAGTATACCCTTTAACTAATTAACCTATATATTCTTAATCCTATCCCTAAAACAAAAAAAAAACTCTTCTCTTCACCAAAACAAAACTTCTCTTCTTCTTCTTCTTCTTCACCAAAAAAACTCTACTCTTCACGAAATCATCGAAACTCGTCAATTTAGGAAAATTAATTGCATGCGTTCTATATAACATGTCGAGGTCAAAAACAAAGGCTAGAAATCGATCCAAATAACCATAATCTCCACCGGATTCGGATGAACCCACTTTTGCCCAAGTTCAACTTCAAAATCGAATCGAGTGAGAAAAAGAAGAAATAGTCGCGATTCGAAGATAATTTCACAAACCCATTTCATCATATTTGAGTCTTATGGTGTGTGATTGAATTATTATGTTGTTTCCATGGGTGAATCGAGAGATTTCGTCGAAAAAACGCACTTTCAGAGCCATATTCGGCCCCTAAAAAAATTCAGAATAGGGGCCGAATGCTCCATTTTCCCTGAGAATGAAGAACAGTTCGGCCCCTAAATTTTTTTTTTAGGGCCGAATGTGCATTCGGCCCCTATTTTTTTTAGGGCCGAATGTGCATTCGGCCCCTATTTTCAAGACGACAACTTCCTCTACATTAGAAACTTGATGGAACTCATGATGTCTGAAATTCCTCATGAAAGCTACCAAAATATTGGGGGGACTGGGACGCTCCAGCCTTCTCATTTTCTCTGGACAAAAAAACATTTGATTTACTTAAAATCAAACGATAGAATAATAATGAAGACTAAAAACCGTAAATGAAAGAAAGAAAAAAAAATTACCTCAAGATGAGGGAAATTGGAGTAAAATTGAGCATTGAGAGGAAATATTATTATGCGAGTGAATTATAAAAAACACCAAAATTAAAAAAAGTATCATCTTTCTTTTCTTCTTCCGGCTGTTTCACATGTATGACCATCAAATTAGTAATAATAAGGTTTAGATCGGTGAGGGACAACGAGATTCCTGGAGAAAAATAATGCATCATTTAAAGGGAATTTTCAGATCTAATAAAATGAACGAAGAAGAAAGTTTGCTTTTCAGATGTTTCGGCTGTTGAAAATAGTTTAAGGAACCCTATCTTGTTAGGGTACATAAGAGACAAGATTGATCATCCAACGGTGGAGATTCCTTTAAAGGTAATGGATACCCTAACGTATAGATATGGGCTAATCGTGTCGGATCCTCTTTACCTAGGTTCGACCCACTAACCCAGTGACTGTTTGCAATGGTTGCAGTGGTATAACTCTATCAAAATACAACAACAGAGATTAATCACCAGCTGATCATGTTTGCGTTTACCCTGAAGTTTTAAATTAGGCATAGTATATCTGGAAAGTGACAAATTGGATGAGTCTTGCAAACTGATCCACACTATTGGCTAATCTGGTCGCTTACCCGATGTAGCTGTGGGGTGAAAATTCCAGAAGATTAACTTGTGCATTCTGTGGCCATCTCCAAACCAAGGAAAATAGAAAACTGCACTTCTGCTTACGTGATATAGGATTACTGATTTTGGTGATATAAATTTGGGGTGATTTTTTTCTCTTTCTGTGAAGTTCATTCCCAAGTTATAGGAATCTGCGGGGTATGGAGCTAGAAAACTAAAACATCACTGTTACCATTAGACCTCGTGTGAATCTCACTGACCAACGATAGATCCCAGTGATTTAGTGAATACATTTGGCGCCATTTGGCATTTGTCCATATTAAAATATATCTCTTCAGTGAATCCAAACCCCAATTGTTATTTACAAGTGTACTACATCTCATCTCAGCTTGGCTAACTTGGTTGTTTTCCCCTTGTGCTTCTGTGGGCATCTCCAGACATAAAATGAAACACTATATCCTTGCATCCCCTGATAAAGTAAAAGACAAATCCATAAAGTTCAGAAAGATGGTAAAGGGAGCACATGGAAAATTGCAAGGACACTTGATGTATACAATATATACATGAATATCAATTTTGGTTATATATTCAATGTACTGGTCCCTCTATCTAATAACCCAGATTTTAACCCTAAAAATGTGAGATGCTTACAGTCTGTATTGGCTCAGCAATAATTTCCATGTATTGATCCTAATCTTTACTAAGGCAAGCGTCATTTATCCAGAGATGTTACAAAGTCCTCTGTGAATGGTGGCCGGTTCAGCTTAGGATACATGACAAGGTGAGATGCTTACAATCTGTATTGGCTCAGCAATCAACTTCCAAGCATTCATCCAAATCTTTACTAAGGCGAGCATCATCAAGAGAAGTTAGAAACTCCTCTGCAAATGGAGGCCAGTTTAGATCAGGGACATGATAAGTTAAGCGTTGTTGTTTCCAGAACAACAGCAAAATTGCCCAGTAAAGCAGCTTTAGATAGATGATATCTTTGCCGGCTTAATCTAGCAACAAAAAATTCTATTTCTTTTCCTAAAGCAGTAGGTGTAGCAGCCTACAAGAAGACCAAATAATGAAATGAATCTGTGAAAGCCCAAATAACATATGTCACAAAAATATGGTGTACGCTTGTGATTCACATAAACAACTCCAACACTATCCATGGGTGCGAGAAAGCATATAGGAAAATGAGAATATTTTTTTCCCATCTTAAGCAAGGCTCTAATCAAATCATCCACGACGTATTTAAGGCTCCTTTTAGCATCAATGCATCAGCTACACCACAAGAAGCTAAGAATCACATGAAACAGGAGAATAAAAGCGTTATGGAATTACATTTGGACTCCAGCAGTTCCATCTCACCATCTTCCTTATGCAACTCCAAAGCATGGCTGGTTCAATCGGGTCGAGTTTCCTTTTTCAGTTAAATTCTTGCACTCACAACCCCTTGCTTACTGTTATTGAAAGTAACAGTTTCACAAGTCATAACCCCTCACAGAAAGCTGAAATGTTGCTGCAGTGGTTTGTAAAAGTTGCTCAGAGTTCCACTTATCAATCTGTAAACATGCTCCATCATTTGTTCTCACGCTCCATCTTGATACTATACATCCTAGCTGACATTCGAAAGTTCCTTAGGTGTAAAATCATCCCTAATCCCTTTGAAGTTCTGCAATTTCAAATGATTCTTGATAAAGTTAAGACTAGTTTTTCCAAAGGGAAAAGACTCATCAAACAAACAACGAAACCTATACACCTATAGGTATCACACAACAAACGAATCTAAAACTCAAGAAATTCAATAGATACAACAACCCCAATTTTGTGCATGACAAAACTATTAGAAAGATTATTACCCACCCAATTTCCAAATGTTGGATAACAATTTCACCCCCTTTATTCACGAAAAGTAATCGCTCGTACCTGCAGTATGCTCAACAAGATAGTACTGTTGATATCAGCAGTTCCTACAAGAAGTCATTAAAATACTGGGTGATGGGTTTCAGTGGAGGCTGCCAGTTGTGCCTTCTTCATAATCCCTGGACGAAAAAACATTTCATTTGCCTAAACAATCAAACACAACTAAATAATAATATAAACTAAAAACCCTAAAAGAAGAGAAGTTTACCTCGACCCTAAGGTGGTTGGACTAAACTTAACGACTGAGAGGAAATATTATTATTGTGTGAGTGAATCATCGTCAACAAGATTAAAGAGGTTTCATCATCATCTTCTTTTTCTTGCTGTTTCAGAGATATGATCATCAAATTACCAACTGTGGGGTTCATATCGGTGAGAGACAACGTTATTCTTGAACAGGAATCCATCATCCAGACAGAAATTTGACTTAGAATTTTCAGATCTAAACAACAAAATTGGTTCTTTTGAAGGTTCCAAGTCTTCCGGCGGCTGAATTATAGTTTTAAGGTGCCCTATCTTCTTAGGGTACATACTTATAAGAGAAAGCTAGAGATTAACGATCCAACGGTTGGAGATGGCTTCCAAAGACAATGGATACCCTAACGCATGTAAATATGGGCTATTGTCCGTTTAGTCCATAACCCACTAACCCAGTGACTGTTTCGCAATGGTTGCAAGGCTGTGGCGTTATAAGCAACAAGTTTAGTACCATCTGGCCAATTTTAATCAGCCAATAATCAAATTCATGAATACATTTGCCCGCCTTTAAAAAAATCTTCATTGAATCAAAAACCAAATTCTTGTAGTATAGATTTCAACTAACAAAACTGTAACTTGAACCAAATATCTGGAAACACAAATAAAGTCTTGCAAACTGACCCACAATACCATTGGCTAATTGGATGTGGGTGTGGGTTGTAAATTCCAGTAGATTAACTTAAAATAGAAAACTGCAACTCTATAAATAAAGATGCGATATAAAGGATTTGATTACCGATTTTGGTGATATAAAATTGAATCTTACAGTCTTGATTGGCCCAACAACGGCATCAAAGCAATGATCCTTACTTTTTTGTGTGAAGAAAACTAAAACATCTTTTCAACTAGAGTAGATGAGAAAAGATAGGGCAATGAATATAGGACAGTACAGCTCCACTCATTCCCAACCAGCAGCTAGAGGGACAACAATTCCATGAACAACATGAGCTGGTGGAGCTACTGACTCGGCACTCACTCCTTCCGCAGGACTCCTGCATCAATCCAATCTGCACCAGTGGCAAGGGCTGAAGATCAGTAGAGATCATACCAGCACCATCATACTTGTAACTCCAGAATCGCCACTGGAACAACACCTTCATCTGCTTCCTGATCCTTGGCTTTCTCGTGCACTCTGTAGAAGAGTAGATCCACCATCACATCCTACTGGGGTTCAGGGATAATGGTGCAACCATTTGCATAACCATCGGGATACCAAGTTCAACATATTGGCGTTGGGGAATCAGTGTCACATAATGCAATTATGAGAGTGAAACCAAACGCAGCCTCCTTGATAACTTGATTGGCTGATGACCAGTTCTTGGTTCGGTAAGGATGAGAATACATGACTTGGTGAATGATTTCTGCATTTGATTGTGTTTCTTCCTGCTAGTGTCTAAGCACCAATGTACTGAACAATGATGTCTTGTGTGTTTTCAATGGCAACAACAACTCTTTCAGCCATTATGAGCTTTTCCCATGTTTTCCAATATTCGTGATGTTGAAAGTGACCACACAACTATTTAAATTTTTGGTTCCGAGATGTGCTTCTGCAGCTAAAAGCATCTGTAAATCTTCTTCCAAGCCACGATCCAATTCTTCACTTAGATCAGCTTCATTTGCATAGAGAAATTATAAACTCCTCTGAAACTCGAGGCCAGTTAGCTCAAGGGTACATGACAAGATGGGCAAATGAAGCCACGATCCAATTCACTTTAATCTAGCAGCAAAAATTGCCCATTCTTTCCCCAAAGTGGTAGGTGTAGCTGGTTACGAAAAGATCAAAGAATGAAATGAATTTGTGAAATTAAATCCCAAATAGTTCCAGGATGAGCAGATGAGTGATATGTCACAAAATATGGCATACATTGTGATTGCCATGAGCATGTACTTGATTTGCAAGTATAAATAGGCTCCTACTTGATTCAGTGAAATCTCAAAGAATGAGCAGATGAGTGATATGTCATAAAATATGGCACATTGCGATTGACATGAACAACTCTTGTACGTCAGTACCCTGTGTCTACTCCATGGGTACGAGAAGGCGTAGGAACATGAGCATTTTATTTTACCATCTTTAGCAAGGCTCTAATCAAAACATCCATGACACGTAACATCACCATATTCAAGGGTCCTTTTTGCTTCAATTAATGCATGAGCTAAACTGTTGTTGATATCCTAGGATGTACAAGCAAACTAGAAAGTACCTAGAACAGACCCGACGACACTTGTTTAATTGGCAAGCACACTGTTGAAAGTAACAAGAAGCTAAGAATCACATGAAACTGAAGAATAAAACTGGAATGTGATTACATTTTGACTGCATCAGTTCCATTTCACCATCTTCCTTTGCAACTCCATAGCATGGCTGGTTCTATGGGTTTGAATTCCCTTTCTCAGTTATGTTCTTGCATGAAGAACCCCTTGCTTACTGAAAATAACAGTTTCGCAAGTCCTAATCATAACTCCCCAGGGAGCTGACAGCTGCTAAAGAGGTTTGTATAAATTGCTCGGGGTGCCCCATCAATCTGTAAACCTGAACTATCGTTTGTTCTAAGTCTCCTTCTCGATACACTATCCTAGCTGAAATTGTCCTTTTAAGTTTATGCAATTTCAAATGATAAAGTTAAGACTTGTTTTGCCAAGGAGAAAAGACTCATCAAACAACAATGGAACCTATACATATCACACAACAAGTTAAATCTAAAAATTTCGATAAAGGCAACAATTCATTGTGGATAACAAAACTATTAGAAAGGATACTAACAACAAGAAAATTTTCACTCCCTTTAACTGCTGATATCAGAGAGATATCTGAACTAGAAGGTTGGGTTTCGTGGGAGGTTACTGAATCTCTCTTTTCCGTTGTCTCTGGACAAAAGACATTTCTTTGGCCTAAAATCAAACAATTGAATAGTAATGAAATTAAAAACTTAATTGAAAAAAATAAAAGTTGACCTGAATGCAAAATAAAACGGTATAAACTTGAGAATCGAGAGGAAATATCATTGTGTAAGTGAATCATAAACCACAAAACTAATGAGGTTTCATCATCTTCTTATTCTTCTATATGTTTTAGTGGTATGAGGATCAAATTAGTATTAGTAATGGGGTTCAGATCAGCAGGAGACAACGAAATTCTTGAAAAATCATCCATCGAGAGAGGATTTTGAGAGAGAAGTTTCAGATCTAAACAAAATGAACAACAATGCTTGTCCTTTGGATGTTCCGACGGCTGAAGAGAGTTTAAGGTACCCTATCTTCTTAACTTTGGCGCTTCAAAACAATAAAACCATCCAAAGGATAGTTATAAGGGATGTCCAAAAAGGTATGAAAAGTCTAAGATACCCTTACAGATTAATCCACCCCTAAATCTTAACTAATAACCCAAATTTTATAACCCTAATCCTAAAACAAAAACAAAAACAAAAACTAATAGACTTATCTCTTCTCATTTCTCATTCTCTACTCGTTATCTTTTCCCTCTCCTTCTTCATTTTTCCCATTCCTTCGTTCCTCGTCTCGATTCATCGCCGATACGAAAAATTCATTGTCTCTAATCAGTCTAAAGACCCCAATATGCGTCTCATGTACTAATTCTGAACAAACCCCATGTTTTCAATCATGTTTTCATTGTTTTTTAGGTTAGAATCATCGATTTGGGGCTGTTTTTTTTTCGCACCAGTTGGTTTTACGGTTTGGATTTCATATGAAACCGAGGCGTAAACTAGTTTTTACGTCTTGTGATTCTTCATGAAGTAAGGCGTAAAGATTTTACGCCTTACAAACCAAGGCGTAAAATATGCCCTAGTTTTGCCCTAGAATATTTTACGCCTACCAAACCAAGGCGTAAACATTTTGGAATGTGCTCACAAAAATGTGAACCGTAAAAATCAAAATCAAGGCGTAAAAACTGAATTGGGGAGTGAAAACTGAATTGGGGCGTAAAAAATTAAATTGGGGCATAAAAAAATGAATTGAGGCGTTAAATTCAGTTTTTACGGCTTGGTTTTGATGTTGTTACGCCCCAATTCATTTTTTACGCCCCAATTCAATGGTTTACGACTTGGTTGCATTTTTTTTTTTTTTTACGGTTTGGTTTTGACGCCCCAATTCATTTTTTACGCCCCAATATTTTGTTTTACGGCTTGGTTGCATTTTTTTTTTTTTACGGTTTGATTTTGACGCCCCAATTCATTATTCATGCCCCAATATTTTGTTTTACGGTTTGGTTGCATTTTTTTTTTTTTTACGGTTTGGTTTTGATGTTTACGGTTCACATTTTTGTGAGCACATTCCAAAATGTTTACGCCTTGGTTTGGTAGGCGTAAAACATTCTAGGGCAAAACTAGGGCATCTTTTACGCCTTACTTCATGAAGAATCACAAGACGTAAAAACTAGTTTACGCCTCGGTTTCATATGAAATCCAAACCGTAAAACCAACTGGTGCGAAAAAAAAACAGCCCCAAATCGATGATTCTAACCTAAAAAACAATGAAAACATGATTGAAAACATGGGGTTTGTTCATAATTGTTTATGGTTTGAGGGAGATCCTAATTTGAGGGAGATCAGAAGTGGTTATGGTTTATCGTCACTGGTAATTCAGAGAAGAAGAATGGGTTTTAGGGCTGCGATGGTGATGGCGGAGCTATTATCAGGGGTGGTGGCGGGGTGGTGGTGGCGTTGGTAGTGAAGGAGGAGAAGAACATGGTTGTTTGTTAGCCTATTTTATAAAGGTAAAACTGTCCATTTTTATAAGGGGTTTTTGGTTTTGATTCCCGATGACCCTATTTTGTCACCCTTTGAAGCGCCAAAGTAAAGTATGCAGCGCCAAAATCAGCGCATTAGGTTAAACCCACTAACCCAGTACTATTATCTTGGGCTAGGGTACGTAGTGGGCTTATTTGCCTGCACAAGACTATTTGCAACGGCTGTAATGGTGCAGCGTTTATAAGGGAATTTTTTTTTTGAATGCGCTGCGCGAGCATAAAGCGGAGGGAGGGCCGTTGGATCAAAAAATCCTACAATGGTACTGGTTTTAGAGCAAAATTCAATTTTTACCCTTGGAGTGAAAACCTAAAAAAACCACCACTACCGTTGGATTCTTTGCCTGCTAGTTCACTTATGCTTGCTCGCCGCGGGATCAAATTTTTTTCCTTTTATAAGCACCAAGCAACTCTATCAGTTTAAGACATAGAAAGACGGACAATAGCCACAGATATAACAATTCTATCAGAATTACAAAAAGCTAGAGCAAGAAGAAAGCTTAATTCCACTCTCCACTATTCAAATACTAAGTACTCAAAAATTTCACTTTCTTGGAGTAGAATTGAAATGAATATTCGTTAGTCTTTGCTACCATCTGACCAATTTTGATCAGATTCGTGCGCTAAATATTAAATTATAAATCACAGCGAAAAGCATTTGCCCATGTTGAATAAACTCTTCATTTGGATCACTAATGATATCAATATAACAGGAGCTCCCTGATATCTTTTTCAGTTTGAATTTCTTACAAACAAGAGGAACACTGAATGTCTTATAAGCCGCTGCATAATAATAGGAAACTATAAATCTAAGAGGTATTAGTGATTACGTTCTATTTCACCATCTTCCTTTGCAACTTCAAAGCATGACTGACTCCCTTAGTGTCAACATGTTGAGTTTTCTTTATCAGTTAAATTCTTACTCTCGCAACCCCTCAGAGAGAGGAAAAGCTGCTGCAGGGGTTTGTAAAAATTGCTCAGGGTTGCACACCAATCTGTAAACATGCTCTATCATTTGTTCTCACGGTCCTTCTTGATACTCTCTATCCAAGCTGAAATGAGAATTCCCAAGTGCAAAATTGTCCCGTCAAAGTTCTGCAATTTTCAAAACGATTCATGAAGAAGTTAAGACCTGTTTTAGCCAAGGGGAAATGAAAACAACAACAAAACCTATCACATGAGAAACTAATCTTAAGCTCAAAAAACTCTATAAAGACGACGATACTAGTAGAAAGGATACCAACAACAAGAAAAAATTACCCAATTTTAGATGCATCACATATAACTGCAAACCCAATTTCGCACCATTTATCAAACTGAGGTGCCTCATCACCCATCAGGTTTACCAAAAATACTGATGGTTGGGTTTGCTGGCCAGGAATGTCTCGTAGAATCTCCATAAACCTGCACAGAAATCATTCGTGAGCCTAAAAATCAAACCAAACAAAAACCTCAATTGAAAAGAAGACGATAAATTTACCTGAACTCAAGGGGAAAATGGATAAAACTCGAGAGATAAGAGGAAATATTATTGTGCGAGTGAATAATCGACAACAAGATTAAAGAGGTTCCATCTTCTTCTTCTTCTGGCTGATGCAGAGGTATTAGGATCAAATTAGTATCAATAGGGTTCACATCGATGAGAGATAACAAAATTCTTGAAGAATATTCATCCATTTCATTGAGAAGTTTCAGATCTGAACAAAATGAACAACAATGTTTTGGTCTGAAGATAGTTTTAAGGTACCCTATCTTCTTTAGGGTACTTATAAGAGAAAGGTAGACTAGATTGATAATCCAGCGGTTGGAGATGCCTACAAAAGTAATATGGATAACCGAACGCATGCATATGGGCTATTGTGCGTTTTGGCCCCTCTTTACACCCACTAACCCAATGTTATAAACCAAGTAACTTTATCAGCCTAAGACACAACCACAGTCCACAGATATAACAATATACGAACAGCTAGAGCACCTGATATGGTATCAGGTGGAATGTGCATCAAACCCTGAGTTACATTATTACGCCTAGCATACTTAGCCGTAGTATTAGCCGCAGTATTAACAGACAGGTGTGCATACTTACAAGCCAATTTAGCAAAATGTTTCAGACCAAAAGTACAATTTTGTACCGAAGATAGAACTTCCTGGTTAATATTTGATGTATCTCCATTTGTAGCATTAACTAAAGATAAAACTTTTCACAGTTGCAAGAGTGGCACCATTAAATTGCCATATTAAGAGGATTAATCACCCCTAGCGGATCATGTTTGTTTATCATATAGTTTTGAATTCGCCTGAGTATTTGGAAACACGCAAATTGGATGAGTCAGGTAAGGGTTCGCCTACAAGGCATGTGCACCATTTACAATGCCATCAAACTGATCTATACTACGGGCTAATTTTGTTGCTTCACCAATGCAGGTGTGGGATGTATGTTTTAAAAGGTCAGCTTTTGTGTCTGCGATTATCACCAAACCAAAGATTATTATACAGGTGCTAGGAAAAATGAAAATATCAACTCAGACACCCAAACGAGTTAGAATACTTGAGATCAGCCTAAAGTTTAACAGAGCAGAATTGAAACCAGAATAGATGTTCAAGTAAAAAAAAAAATACCGAAAGTAACATAGAACTGAGAATTCCATTAATTTGAACTCAGCTCTATCAGGTTGACTTCCCTTTGTCAGTTAAGTCCTTGTACTCACAACACCTTGCTTAGTGTCATTGAAAGCAATAGTCTTACAAGTACCACTATTAATTATAACCCTTGAGAGAGCTAAAGAGTTGCTACAGAGGCTTGGAACAATCGTTCAGGGTTCTAGGTCGATCTTTAAACAAGCTCCATTCATTTGTTCTCACGCTCCTCCATAATTCTATATCCTAGCTGACATTTGAAAGTTTCCTAAACTCACCACCAGTTAGCAGAAGCAATTGTGTACCGTTACTTGATTCGAGCTAAGTAAGTAGTTTTAAATTGCTTGAGGCGATCCATAAAAACTCACATAGTGACCATTGTCATGCACCCCGGATTATGTATAGCTACTTGAAGAAATGCTAGAAAAGCCTGCAATTCAAACGATTCTGGATAAAAGTTAAGACTTCTTTTGTTAATCACACAACAACGAGACCTTTATAGGTATCACATGAAAAATTTAATCTAAAGCTGTAGAAACATGATAAGGCAAGAAATTTGTAGGTGACAACAAGAAAAAAAAAACATTACCCAATTTAGCAGGTGACAACAAGACCTATAGCTCCACACCCAATTCACCCTTTAACAGCTTCTTCTTGATTAGAAAATTGATGGAATTGTTGACATCTTCCTCAACAGGTTACCAAAATACTGAGTGCTGGGTTGAGGAAGAGCATGGTTGCTCTGCCTTCCCAATGTGATCTGGAGAAAAAAACATTTCATTTGCTTAAAATCAAACAATTGAATAGTAGTAATGAAAACTAAAAACCCTAAGAAAAGAAGAATAGAAGCTTACCCAAAAGGAAAAGATGATACAAAAAACTTGAGTATGGAGAGGAAATATAATTGTGTGAGTGAATCATCAACAACACCATGATCAAATAGGTTTCATTTTCATCTTCATCTTCTGGCTGTTTCAGAGAGAAATTTGAGATCAAATTAATAGCAACATAAGTGTTCAGATCAACGAGAGAGAACGAAATTCTTGAAGAATCATCCATCATCCAGATGAGAATTTTGACTTAGAAGTTTCAGATCTAAACAACAAAGTTAGTTCTTTTAAAGGTACCCTATCTTCTTAGGGTAGATATACATAAGAGAAAGCGAGAGCTAAGATTGCATATCCAACGGTTAGAGATGCTTCCAAAGACAATGGATACCCTAACGCATACATATGGGCTATTGTCTGTTTCGTCGGCTCCTCTTGGTTAAACCCACTAACCCAGTGACTACAATTTTGATCAGCCAATAATCAAATTCTTGAATACATACAACAGAGATCAATTACCAGCTGATCATGTTTGTTTACCCTCAAGTTTTAAATTAGGTACAATATATATCTGGGAACGCCAAAATTGGGTGAGTCTTGCGAACTGACCCACACCATTAGGTACAATATTCCAGGAGATTAACTTATGCATCTGTGTCCATCTCCAAACCAAAGGGAAATAGAAAACTGCAACTCTATGAATTACGTGATGTAGGATTACCAATTCTGCTGATATAAAATTGATTGTTACAGTCTTTATTGGCCCAGCTACGGCATCAAAACATCGATCCTTTTTTTTTTTTTTTTTGTGTGTGAAGATATGTTATAGGAATCTGCTGGGTATGTAGCTAGAAAACTAAAACATATTCTAAACTATCAATACAAAATTAGGAGTGCAATTTTGTGCACACTCCTATATAGAGTGTCCACAAAACAAAACGGCTGTCCACTAACTAACAGTTTACTATTTTCAATATATTTTTTTAATTGTAATCTAAATTAGGGAACAGAATATATAGAAAATCTAAACTAACCTAAATGAGAAAAGATCGGGCAAAAAATATAAGGCAGTACAGCTGCACTCATTCCAACCCCGAAGCTAGAGGGACAACAGCGCCATCAACAGCATGAGCTGGTGGAGCTGCTGACTCGGAACTCATTCCGGCAGCAGGACTCCTGCATCGGTCCAATCTGCACCTGCGGCAAGGGGCTGAAGCAGCGGCAACATCACCTGGCCTTTGGCAATCGCCACCCCATTGATCATTAGAGATCATACCAGCACCACTATACTCGTAACTCCAGCATCGGCCACTGGAGCAGCACCTTCACCTGCATCCTAATCCTTGGCTTCAATTTGTCAAAGTTTTGATTAAAAATTTAACCAATATATTCTCAAAGATTTTTGAATTAGAAGAACCGTTATAAAGTATGAAACTGTTCTTTGGAGACAAAACTATTCCCAGCAAGTAAAAACTCAAACCTCACAAATTCGTGCATAACAAAATGTATACAAACAAACTCGTGTTCGTAACGTAGGGTCTGTATATTAAAAGACCACCTTAATCAATTTGCTTAATACTGGTCTAGAGGTGCTAGGCAAAAGAAAAAATCCACTCACCCTAGAGTTCAGGAATCTGAATTGAAACCATAAAAGAAAGAATCTGAAAGTAATAACACAAAACTACAAACGACAGAGGTACAAAGTGATTACATTTGAATAGTAGCAGTTTCATTTCACCATCTTCCTTTGCAACTCCAAAGCATGGCTGGTTCTATGGGTTGAATTACCTTTCTCAGTTATGTTCTTGCACTAAGAACCCCTTGCTTACTGAAAATAACAGTTTCACAAGTCCGAATGACAACTCCACAGGGATCTGACAGTTGCCCCAGAGGTCAGAAATACTGCTCAGGGTACCTCATATGAATCTGTAAACATGCTCCATTCATTTGTTCTCACGCTCCTCCATTCATATATATATATATCCTAGCTGACATAGGAATGTTTCCTGGGTGTAAAATCGCCTATTTTTAAGATTCTGCAATTTCAAACAATTCTTGATAATGTTAAAACTTGTTTTGCCAAGGAGAAAAGAATAATAAAATAACAACAGAAACCACACAACAAACTAATCTAATGCTCAAGAAATTCGATAAAGACAACATATGCTCAACATCCACCAAGAACATATGGGGTTGAATTACCTTTCTCAGTTATGTTCTTGCACTAAGAACCCCTTGCTTACTGAAAATAACAGTTTCACAACTCCGATAGAAAACTATTAGAAAAAATACCAACAAGAAGAAATTATTACCCACCCAATTTCCAAATTTTGGAAGACAGGTTCACCACCTTGATTCAAACCCTATGGAACTCCTTATATCAGTCCAAAACTGAAGAAGTTACCGAAATACTGAGGGCTGGGTTTCGGGAAAGGTTGTCGGTTATGCCTTCTTCCATTACCCTGGTCAAAAAAATCATTCATAAGCCTAAAAATCAAACACATTTGAATAGTAAATGAAAACTAAAAACTCAAATAAAAAGAAGAAGAGAAGTTTACCTAAACCAATGAAGAACCCGCCAAACTTGAGTATTGAGAGGAAATATTATTGTGCGAGTGAATTATCGATAACAAGATTAAAGAGGTTTCATCTTCTTCTTCTGGCTGTTTGAGAGGTATGATGATCAAATTAATAATAGGGTTCAGATTGGTGAGAAACAACGAGATTTTTGAAGAACAATCCATCATCCACAAACAATTTTGAATTTTGACTGAGAATTTTCAGATCCAAACAAAATGAACAAGAAATCTTGTTTTTCAGATGTTTCGGCTGCTGAAGATATTTACAAGGTACCCTATCTCCTTAGGGTACATACTATATATAACAGACTAGATTGATCATCCAACGGTGGAGATGCCTTCAAACGGTAATGGATACCCTAACGCATACATATGGGCTATTATATCGGATCCTCTTTATCCAGGTTCAACCCACTGATGGCTGTGAAAGACTTATCAATTTACAATGAGCTAGAGCAAAACATATTTTGGAGCTTCTGCAATGGAACCATTTTGAGACGAAAGCTTAATTCCATCTTCCACAGTGCAAATACCGAAAGTATAGTGCTCCAAAGTTTCAAATTCTCTAGGTATCATTTTTTTTTAATAGTAATTTCGGTCTGGAAGGAGTACCATACCACTAGAGTCTAGAGATAAATCCCAGCGAATACATTTGCACACATTGAAAAACTCCCCATTGAATCAAAACCAAATTGTTACTTACAAGTGCATACATACTTCAATTAGCAAAACTGTAATTTTAAAGTCATGCCGTAGTTGGAGGAGCCGTGCTGTCTATCAACATAGGATAAATCAGAACATCCATGACATATGTCACATCACCATAACCAAGGCTCCTTTTTGCATCAATGCATGAGCTACATTGTTGATATCCTCGGATGTACAGGGAAATAATGTTCAGACGAGAAGATCAGACGACACTTGTTTATTGACAAGCACAATATTGAAAGCAACAAGAAGCGAAGAATCACATGGTACAAAATAAGGTTTCGGGTAATAATGTTCCTCTCGACTGTAACACAAAAATGAATATGACCATCTAAGGGTGTTAACTCAAACTCAGAAAAAACTTCAATAGCCATGCTTTTCATCTAAAAATCAAACTGACAAGACCCATCAATTTCAGTAACTATTCAGAATGGCAAATTCTAATTTTAACCAAACATTGACATGAAAATCTCAGCGTACTGAAATCATGAAAAAAAAGATGCGATGTACAAGGTATTTGTAGGTATCATGTACACGATGTTAAACTAAAATCTGGATCAAATGCTCAAAAATGGGCAAGAAGTTTTAAGCGATTCTCAAAGATTTTTAGATTAAAAGGAATTAGAACTAGAAGGAACGGTTACACAACTATTTCCATTGAGAAATATTCAGTATACAAACATACTGGTGTTGTAAAAGGTAGCGTCTGCACACATCAAACATCACCTTATTCCATTTTCTTAATAACGATCTAGATCGTGCTACACAAAATCTAAAATTCAACTCAGAGACTCAAACGAGTCGGAATATTTGAATACCATAAAGTTCAACAAATGCAAAACTACAAATCAAAGAGGTACAAGTCTGCAGCAGTTCCATTTCACTTCACCATCTTCCTTTGCAACTCCAGAGCACGGCTGGTTCTATCGGGTTGAATTCTTTCTCAGTTAAGTTGTTGCACTCAGGAAGTAGAAATTTGCTGCAAAGGTTCCACATATCAATCTGTAAACATGCTCCATCCATTTTTTCTCACGCTCCTTCTTGATACTCTATCCTAGCTGACATTCGAAAGTTTCCCAGGTGTAAAATTGTCCCTAGT
>JAJJMA010097211.1:728-12326 GCA_023529015.1 Papaver nudicaule
TGGGTTTTTTTTTTTTTTTTTGATGATCTCTCGGGTTAATAGTATCACCATCCAATGATTTTTACCACTGTTTTATATTGAAATCGGTTATACATGCACTTTGTTCTCTCTTTTCTTTTCGACTTCGGATTTTGAATCTGTTCTGGTGCAAGTTTAACATAATATCAAATTGTTTGTTTTCCATTTTCTCTATTTTGATAATAATTGGCCGAGGTCTAATTCGACTCATGCCTTTGATTTAGAAGTATTTAAACAGATACATAATTGATTGATTTCATTAAAACGATGACCTTAATACTTCGTTTAATTTACACATGAAACAAGCTTTTTAAAAACAAAAAAGAATATTTAACAATTTTGTGTCAAGTGTAATAAATCATACTCAAAATTCTTGGGTAATTTTAATGTGCTAAATTCAAGCGAGTTAATTCTGTAATATTTGTTGGCTAGTCTTTCACTATTACAAGGAAGTTTGCAAGAGTCCTATTCTAGGTAACCAAGTAAACCGACTTGGATTAGAATATGGAAACTGTGAAGTTAGGAAACCGTCTAGGATTTGGACATGGAGTATTACTTGACATCCAAGTATTGAAGGTTATAAAGGTGGTAGATTCTTGAGTCTTATACACAGAGAGAGACATAAGGGTTTTCTTCTAGTCGTGAAGTTACAACGTTGAGAATTGTTCTTGTAAGGGTTGTGAGACAAGAGAAAACAGCAAGGGACTATACTGTGTGGTTCTTGTAATTGTTCTTCAGATTTCCATAGTGAAAGGTTCATCATCGTCAAGTGGAGTAGGCTTTGCCGAACCACTATAAATCTTTGTGTTGTGGTTTGCTTCTTCTTTATTCTTCTTTGGTTATTGTGTGTGCTTGCTTTATTCTTGTTTGTGTGCACTCGTGTGTGCCTAGAGCTATACAGGACTAGTATTGATTGCTTGGTATCAGAGCCATTGTTTTGTTAACTCTGAGATCAAAGGAAGTGTTGTGAGAGATGGGAGAAGGGGAAACTAATATTCCAGTGAAGCCAGCGAAAGTACCAACACCAAAGTATGCAACTATTAGGGTTGATGTGGATAAGTTTAATGGAAGAACAGATTTTGGTCTTTGGCAAGTGTAAGTAAAAGATGTGTTGATCCAGCAAGGTTTGCATAAAGCTTTGAAGGATGGTAGGCCAAAAGATATGGATGGTGATGAGTGGGAAGAATATGATTTGCAGGCTTGTGCTGCAATTCGTTCGTGTTTGTCCAAGGAGGTCACGTATGTTAGAGCATTGCTCGGTTGAACCCACTGATATTCCTATCTCAAGTCAGTTGTCAAGTTTATGAGACAAAAACACAATCCTTGATAAGTTTACTCTACAACCTCGGACTAGGAAAGTTTTAGGCAATCAAGACAAAGACTGATGAAGACGAAGACCGAAGCTTACTACTTGATAAATCATAACGTCCTCGCTAAAGGTTAGAAAGGTTTTTCCTTTCCGTATCGTATTTAGCATTTCTATCATACCAATAGTCTATGATGTTGTTTATATGATCCGAAGGTATTCTAGGATTTTCGCCTTTGCATTTGTCACACTCGTGATAATATGTATAGGTAGAGTATGTTGGATTGTCTATTGAAATTGACCACAACGGTGAACGCGTAAATGAACGCGTACATGTGATTGTATGGCATTTCAGAGAACGAGCAAAAGTCTGTATGAACGCGTTCATGAACGCGTACATACAAGTTCCTGAATTCTCCTGAATTCTCCTGAACTCTATTTGACTGCTCTATGAACGCGTTCATGAACGCGTACATATAAGCCATGAGAAAACTTCCAAACTTTCATATCATTAAAGTTTTCGGTCTAGGCATGATTAGTTCTCGGACTCGTCATCACTTGGCCCATGGAATTCAACAACTTAATCCAAGTGGTGTTCAAACAAGTATTTGGACAAGAAGTCGCAACGCGATGTCCAAACATATATTGGACCAGAAGTCGCGAACCTTCAAACAAGGTTGAGTCTTCTTTAACTTTTGGCCTAGTCCAAAGTTCATAGAATATTGAGAATGGGTAATCAAGCTATGGACCTTCTTAGTTCCAGAACTTGCTTGAGCCCTACTCAAGGTTGCTTAAACTTTAAACAAAGCCTCCCTTGGTGATCACTATAAATAGATGACCTTCTGCAAGATACAATCTCAATCCTCTACACATCTGTGTATCCTTGCATAAAGGTTGGTCGTCATCTCGAAGTCCTTTTGGACTACGACTATTGAAAGACTTCACTTGAGGATCGTGAAGCACAGGACGGAAGTAAAATTCCATCATGTATCTTGGGTCGATTGAATATTTTCAATCTTATCAAGACCAAGATTTGATAGAAACTTCGTAAGGTAGATCTTGAATCGTAAACCCTAGAAGTTCCCAACGCATATTCACGAACTAGGTTTCATACTAAGTTCGTCACACGTTTGGAGGTAGAGTTGTTTAGGCTAGATCAATAAGCCATATTCAACATATCGATTTCCATTAACCTTGACTTTTAATTCTAAAGGAAATCACAATCGTATTCTTATTTGATTACTTGGATACTTTTAGGTGTCCTGTTAGAGGTAGGGTAGCGCTAGTCTTTACGAAGGGAAATGGAGCAACTCCTAGGCCTGTAAAGGACGTCAGCTAGGGGAATCAAGTACGTAGGTTTCTGCGGGAGCCAAGAGACGTAGGAGCACATTGGTAGCTGAGTTTCTTGTAGGGCGAATTCAGTCTCGATACAGTCCAGTCCGAAGTCGGAGAGTAGACTAGCGTCTGTATACTGTTCATACTAAGGGTGTTCACATCTGGACGAGGTCCCGGGGTTTTCTGCTAGGTTTGCAGTTTCCTCGTTTGTGTCGTGCATTACTTTTATCTTCCGCATTATATTTATATAATTAAAAGTACTGCATAAATCCAATTTTTGATTATAGAACCTTTGAGATTACTCAGGTGAATACTTGAATATTGATTTGTGAGATCGTTCAAGTAGTATAATCAACAGAGTTCATGAAAAATTAAAGTTGGTGGTGTATCTCGGTATCCCCTCCTTTTTCAACGTACAATGTTATGCCCGAGAAGTCTGCAAAGTCTTTGTGGACGAAGTTGGAGAGTTTATACATGACGAAGTCTCTCACAAGTAGACCAATGTGGGATAAGTTGTTAAAGACGAAGACCAAGCTATGACACTAGTGTGTTCGTTTCCTGATACATATGATCCGTTGATTCAAAGTACATTGGCATCGAAGAATACTATCAAGTTAGACGACATAATTGTTGTCTTATAAAGTGATGAGTATCGTAAGAAGGATGCTATAGAAAGTGAAAAAGCAGGGGTACCGAAATACAACCAACTTTTCGTTTGGGCTCGTGAGTCTTATGGTAAGATATGGACGATCTCAAAAATCAATATCCAAATCTGTTAAGCGGAGTAGGATCACAAGTGATCAGTCCAGCTCAAGACAAGTCTGACAAATCCCCTGGATGGATTATGGACTTACTTAACGGTTACGAATAACGTACTTCTTGTGTTTGTTTTAATTATATAATCAGAGATATAACGCGGAAAGTGAAAGCACACAAGATACCTGTAAGTGTAGAAAATGCCTTTACCTTTCAGAGGCATCCTAAAAGTGAAGTTGTATGAGAAAACTACCTCAGAGATGTAGAGTATCATCAGCGACATCCCTTAGCGGATTGCTACATAGAAGAGATCAGCGTCTAGCCAAGGAGAGATCACACCAGTATATTTCACGAGAAGAATACGAAGGCGTACCAAGTATAGCGGGATTAGACACGTCACCGACAACATCAGAGAAGTAGGTGAGCATTTAATGAAGATCAGAACGGTCGAATTGTCAGAGTTGACTCAATGACTCAATGGGAAATGAGTCATCATCCTTATCCAAACTGAAGGTCGATACGCTGAAGTATTGAAGAAGATCGGCGGTATTGATGGTCGGCGAATGTAGACAAATATTGTCAGAGTCATTGTTGTCTATATTAGATGTAACCCAATATGTTGAACTCATATATAAGGTGAGAGATCTCATCTGAGAAAGGGGTTGGTTGAGTGAACTTTGGAGCTGATCTACAGAGAGACAAAGCTAGGGTTTCCCTTCTTACTCTCGTTAGCTCAGAATCCAGAGAAGAACTCTGTGTTTGTAAGAGAAATCATCATTATCAAGGTGAGAGATGTAATCAATTATAAATCAATGAGATGAGCTTAGAGGATTCTATTTAGTATGCTAATAGCTCATGTTTAATATTTCTGAACTCTCTTTACCTCTGTTAAATTCATGTTATTTATGTATGTTTAGATTGGGTGTATTGGTAAAATCTGTCTTATGGGGATTTTACCAATTACAATACCAGAGATTTTTTTAACGAGGAAACTACGACCTGTAAAAAAACCCCGGGACCTTGTCCAGATTGAACATCACACAGTACTAATTGTCTACAAACGCTAGCCTACTATAAGACTTCGGTCTGGGATGTAGCAGAGACCAACTCCATCCCTCCAAGAGAATTGGCTAATGTCGCACTCCTTGCGTCTCTTGGATCCCGCAAGACCCTGCGCACTTGATTTCCCTAGCTGACGTTCTTTACAGGCCTAGGAGTTACTTAAACCGTGTTAAAGGCTTATGTCAACAATACCAGCTTTACAACCTTAAGTTTAACATACGTAAGTTGACTTCCTTCGGATTACTCCAGGTCATACTGAAAATCTACTTTACAAGAGGGGGCTGACAAGTACACCGAACAAACTATTCCCAACTTGTCACTACCTCAGCTATAAAAAGAATCACTTAAGAAACTTACACAACTGGAGCTAACTAGGTCTTACAACACCGAGTGCAGCCGTACGTTGCTTCCTTCAACCTTGTATGTAACATACAAGTTCTTGAATGGCCTTATTGCAGAAGAGAAGAACCGTAAAATAGACAAGAACGTGATCAGGTTACCAAGGTTACAGGTTAATCTAATACAACCACAAAGGTACGTTATCGCCTACCTGTGCTTCCCAACTCTCAAGAAAAGTCTTTATAGTCGTTAAGTAAATCCCATAGAGGATGACTACCACAACAAGCTTACACCAAAGTGCAAAGAGTTTGCAATCAATTCTACAGAGAAACTTCACGTATGATTGATGCTTGTGGTTTTCGCTCTTTAATCCTCTGCTTATAGCTCTCAATAAGTTAGGTTTCTTTGAGATAAAGCAACAGATTTCTTAACCTACAAGTTAGCTAGTGCCCGTATAAAACGTGCATGTAACTTGAATTGCACACAAAGAAACCCTAGGTTAATCTCAATTGGATTTCTTTTAACATTTATCTGCCAAGTGGTTTGTTAGCTCTTAGCCACTTGAAGATAGAAATCCAATGACCATGAGAACACCTTTATCTTATTGACTCATTGATATTGTTAGATGGACCACAGAAGATATTTCGTGATAAACCAAGTCCAACTAAGAGATAAGGAGTTATTTGTTTAGCCCGCTTGAAAATCCCGCAGAATATTCACTTGGAACGGAAATTCAAAGAGATACTTGGAATGGAAATTCAAAGAGACAGAAAGGTGGGTAGATTGTGCCTCACACAGAGACAATATCGGGAGAAGATTGTGGAGAGGTTTGGAATGCGAGATTCAAAGCCTATGAGTCTACCATTGGATGGTCATTTGAAGTTGTCCATGAAGATGAAACCAAGTACTAAAGCTGATGAGGAGTACATGCCTCGTGTTCCATATGCGCAGTTGGTAGCTTGATGTATGCAATGGTTTGTACTCGACCAAACATTGCACATGCTGTTGGAGTTATCAGTAGATTTATGGCAAATCCAGGAAAACAACATTGGCAATCTGTAAAAGGGGATACTTCGGTATCTAAAAGGCACGCTAGATGTTTGTTTAGTTTATCAAAGAGAAGTTGGTAAAGAACCACAAGTTAGTGGGTATGTGGATTCGGATTATGCGGGTGATGTAGATCGTTACAGATCTACGACAAGATATGTGTTTACCTTGGCTGGTGGTCCAATAAGCTGGAGGTCGTCATTACAGTCAGTTATAGCTCAATCAACAACAGAAGTTGTGCTAATTGCAGTAAATGAGGCCATCAAGTAAGCAACTTGGCTTAATGGCTTGATTGGAGTTTTTCGAGTCAAATAAGAATGCATAGATGTGTATAGTGACAGTTAGAGTGCTATAGATTTGATGAAGCATGAACACTTTCATGGAAGAGCAAGGCACATCAATGTGAGGTATCATTTTGCACGAGATACCGTAGAGGGTGGAGAGTTTTCAGTACCGAAGCTCCACACAAAGGATAATCCATCAGACATGCTCACGAAGGTGGTACCAGTAAGTAAGTTCAAACATTTTTTGAACTTAATCAACTATACCAATGTAGGCACCGAAAGCTACAATGTGGTGACGATGAAGTACGTGAAGTGAAGAACAAGGTGGTGAGTGAGAATTGTAATATTTGTTGGCTAGTCTTTTACTATTACAAGGATGTTTGCAAGAGTCTTATTCTAGGTAACCAAGTAAACCGACTTGGATTAGAATATAGAAATTGTGAAGTTAGGAAACCGTCTAGGATTTGGACATTGAGTATTACTTGACATCCAAGTATTGAAGGTTATAAATAGGTAGTAGATTCTTGAGTCTTATACACAGAGAGAGACATAAGGGTTTCCTTCTAGTCGTGAAGTTACACAACGTTGAGAATTGTTCTTGTAAGGGTTGTGAGACAAGAGAAAACAACAAGGGACTCTACCGTGTGGTTCTTTTAATTGTTCTTCAGATTTCCATTGTGAAAGGTTCATCATCGTGAAGTGGAGTAGGCTTTGGCGAACCACTATAAATCTCTATGTTGTGGTTTGCTTCTTCTTTATTCTTCTTTGGTTATTGTGTGTGCTTGCTTTATTCTTGTACGTGTGTGCACTCGTGTGTGTCTAGAGCTATACAGGACTGGTATAGATTGCTACAAATTCAGGCATAGGAAAAAATCACACCATGTTATTTTCTCTAGAAAACTCATTAACCTATTCCTGATAGTCTTATTACTAATTTTAATATTTGTTATCAAATGTTTACCAATTTGTCTATACTTAATTTGTCTATAATTATTTAGGGAATCGAATTAATACATAAATTTTAATCATATAGGGAATGTATAATTGCACAAAAAATGTGTTATTGGTAATGTAGATAGAAAAAAAGATGTTATTGCGAGACTTGAGAGTAGTATATATTTCTAAAAGCACCTTTCTTGCACTAATTTATTTATGCGACATAGTTGTCAGATCACTAAAACAAAACTTGTTTATACTTTGCTTTTGTGTCACTTTTTTCCTTCGCGTTTAATAAGAAGAAACCTCGGCTGAAACCTCAAAATCCTTGGTGAAATTATCTTTAAAAAATATATAAAAATTAATTGAAATGGAGAATTATCTTTAATTTTAGTTCGTTTATTAACATATCCCCGAATTGACAAGAAGCTTCTGAAAAAAGCAGGGGTACCGAAATACAACCAACTTTTCGTTTGGGCTCGTGACACTTGTGGTCAGATTTGGACGATCTCAAAAATCAATATCCAGATCCGTTAACCGGAGTTTGGATCACAAAGATCAGTCCAACGCAAGACAGGGTCTTGGTAAATCCAATGGATGGATTGAGGACAACGATCAGGTTTATTAATAACGTACTTCTTGTGTTTGCTTTAATTATATAATTAGAGAATATAATGCGGAAAGTAAAGCACACAAGACACCAGAGATTTTTTTTAACGAGGAAACTACAACCTGTAGAAAAACCTCGGGACCTCGTCCAGATTGAACACCGCACAGTACAAACTGCCTACAAACACTAGCCTACTATAAGACTTCGGTTTGGATGTAGCAGAGACCAATTCCAACCCTCCAAGCGAACTGGATATTGTCGCACTCCTTACATCTCTAGATCCCCCACAGATCGTCACGCACTTGATTCCCCTAGTTGACGTCCGTTACAGGCCTAGGAGTTGCTTTAACCGCTGTTAAAGGCTTGTGTCAACAATTCCGGCTTTGCAACCTCAATTATCGACTGTATGTTTGAACTGTCCTCTATCAGTTTGACATACACAAAGTGAATTCCTTCGGATTGCTCCAGGTCATACGTAAATCTACTTACAAGCGGGGCTGACAAGTAAACCGAGTAAACTATGCCCAACTTGTCTCTACCTCAGTTGTACACGAAGAATCACTTAATAAACTTACAACTGGAGCTAACTAGGTCTTACAACACCGACTGCAGCCGTGCGTTACTTCCTTTCGAAACCCTGTATGTAACGTATCAGTTCTTGAATGGCCTTATATCAGAAGAGAAGGACCGTAGAATAGACAAGAACGTGATCAGGTTACCAAGGTTACAGGTTACTCCGATTTCAACCACTAAGGTCTCAATCTCCTACCTGTGCTTCCCAACTCTCAAGAGAAGTCTTTATAGTCGTAGGTAAAATCCCAAGAGGAACTGCTACCTAATAGAGGATGACTATACCACAACAAGCATTCACCGAAGTGAAAAGAGTTATACGATCACTTCCACAAAGGACCTTCACGTATGCTTGATGCTTGCGGTATTCGTCCTTAGACACCTCTATTTATAGCACTCAATAAGATAGGTTGCTTTGGAATAAAGCAACTAGTTTCTTGTTCCACAAGTTTAGGAAACCCTAACTTGCAAACCAAGTAATCTAGATTTATCTCAATTGGAAATCTTTTATCATTTATCTGCCAAGTGTTTTGTTAGCTCAAAAACACTTCAAGATAGAGATCCAACAGACCAGAGATAATCTTTATCTTATTGACACATTGAGAACCGTTAGATGGACCACAGAAGATATTTCGTGATAACCAAGTCCAACTAAGAGATAAAGGAGTTCAGAGTTTAACCCGAGTCAAAATCTCAGAGAATATTCACTTGGGACGGTTCGCAAACCGTCCATCTGAATCACAGCCAAAAGTATCGATTTTGAGGTTCACGTAGGTACGAGTACAAAACGACACTTTAGAACTCAGGAGAATTTCCGAGTTTCTGTTCACGTACGGTTCGGGAACAGTCCGCCATTCAGATTAGGGTGTAACTGGACCCGCTGGAAGTTCTGGGCTTAACCAGTACTTAGACGTGTTAGACGTCCTCAGCTGTAATCCACTGGACTCTTGCTCAAGAGTGCTCCTTTAGATTCACCCATATCCAACAAGTGATTTGCAAGCAAACCATTGCAGTGGACAAATGCTATCGAATCTATCTCATGCATTCTTGTAAGCTTAGTATTTGCGGGAACAAATACCAACATAACACATGGTCATGTAGACAAGAACACGATCTCAATCGCTATTAATATCACTACTAAATTAGCCGACTATTTCGAAAGATAGAGAAAGTAGAATAGAAGAATTTCCATAAAATTCATAACTCCTACTAACTTTTTGTCGATGAAGAATAATTGATGTCTTCTTTGTCTTCACAGTCTTCGTCTTCAAGGTCTCTATTACTTAGTCTATATCCCAATCTAGTAGGCTAAATCAAGAATTGTGTTTTGACACCTAAAACTGACAACCAGCTTGACATACCAACGCTAGTGGGTTTGACCGGACAATGCCCTAACAGCTTCAATTTTCTTGATGCACATTTTTTTGTTTTAAATTTTTTTTTCAGAAAGAAAAAGATACACCGAATATAATGCAGAAAGTTATTTACAAAGGTCAAAATCCCCAACAAATAAGCTAAAATGACCTTACGGTAAAGTAATTATATCACATTGTGATAGAATTTGATTAATAGAAATGCCTTTGGAAATTCCATTATTCGAACTCCGTGAAAAAATATCATGTTTGACAGCCAGAAAAAATTCATCCTTTTTTTTTTGGTTTAATGGAAGAATGCAATCTAACTTCATGTTCTTCCACAGCTCCCAAGTTATAGCATATGAAAGAATTTGTCATATAACAGATTTTCTCTTGTTGCATCTGACTAATCTCCAACATAACAATAACTCTTTAAAGGTATTCGGCATAATCCACTAGACTATCAGATAACCAATGAAGTAATCCCATAAGGTACGAGCCCATGAACTATGAAGGAACATATGGTCTGCAATTTCTTCAAATGTATTGCAGTAAAGGCAGGAAAATAGAGAACAAAAGTATACCCCTGTGTTGTATCATACATCATGTTGGAATTGAGTTATGTATCGAAACCTGTATCAAGAACTTTATCTTGGGAGGACTGAACTTGTCATCAGCTAAACCACCAAGATCGCAATCATCAAATGAATCCATAAGCTTGTTGTACAAACCCTTAGCTGTAAAATTCTTATTCATCATGTCACCCTCTCCATATACCTGATTAACCCTTCTCAAGTCATGTTTTAGTTCCAACAAATCAATGCTTTCAGCATGATCAAGCACCCTATAGAAAGTAAAGTTCCACACTCCATCCTTGGTTTCAATTTAAATGTCGTTATAAATCATGTCAAGAAACATTTTTGAGTAGTCAAACCACATTGACATATTGGCAAAACTTTCTCTTCATACCCAAGTCGATTCTACTTATCAAAGTCATTCCCAAATATATTTTTTGGATCAGCAAAGAAGAGATTTATTGATCAAACACAAGAGGGTACTAAAAGACTTATACCACCCTACAAAGGTTACCAAAAAAAAAAAAATGAAAAAGGGCATTCTAGTAACAGATTACTAGAAGCGAAAAAAACTAAGCATCAACGAACAAATTCGGCTAGTTGACTATGGAGGATTGATAATCGACTTCTTCAAATATTTTAATGACCAAAGACCAAGTAAATAGACTATATTTTTCCGTAGAAAAAATTGTAGCCACTGAACTAATCGTACCCTTGAAATACCAAGCATTTCTCTCTATTCAAATACTCCACATACTGACTGGAGGTATAAATTTCCATATTGTATTACTTGCCTTGTCAGTAAACTTCATTCCAAGAGTCAAGAGTGGCAATTACATCATGCTGAATTATAAAACAACAATGCAAACTAGAGACTAATTTAGACCAAAGTTCTTGAGCAAAGGTGCAGTGCTGAAAAAGGTGATTAGGAGATTCAGGTTTGTGGGACATTCATTCCTCTTATATGCGGCCTATTTCTTGTAGAAATCCTACTATGTCACAATGCCCAAAGAAAAAATATCTTTGGTGGATATTTTCTGATGCCATATCACCTTGAAGATAGAACTGCAGTCATTTGCATTCAGGTCTGACATGAAGCTTTTATAAGAAGAACTGACACTGATTTTTCTTTGAGGTAAGAGACCATTCCAAAACATCATCCACATATGTGTTTAAGTTCAGTCTGAAGTATTTGTAGTTCCCCTCTTGCGGTTGCATTCAGTTTTCTAAGTAAACTTAGATTCCAAGTATGCACCCATTCCTCCTGTAAACAAACTTCACCAACATATTTATCCTTTAATCTTGATGCAACATATAAGAAGGAAACTTAATAGATAAATAAGTGTCAGAGAGCCAAGAATCTTGCTATAATCTGACATATTTCTTGAATTGACCTGGAAGCTGA